>APFE030713614.1:53025-125874 GCA_000404065.3 Pinus taeda
TGAAAACCCGCTTCACTGCTGTCCAGTGCTCCTTCCCTGGGTTTGACATAAACCTGCTCAATACTCCCACTGCATGTGCAATGTCTGGTCTAGTACAGACCATTGCATACATCAAGCTACCGAATGCACTTGCATATGGAACATGGGATATGTCATCTTCCTCTTCTTGTATCTTAGGACACTGTTCAGCAGATAACCTCACGCTTACAGGAATAGGAACCTTCACCGGTTTACTATCCTGCATATTAAACCTCTCCAGTATTGTCTCGACATACTTCCTATGGTTTAACGAGAGCTTCCTCTTTGCCTGATCTCTTTTAATTTCCATGCCCAAAATATAGTTTGCAGCACCAAGATCTTTCATGTCGAATTTGGAGGACAATTGGGTCTTCAAATCCTCGATAATTTTTTTTTCATTTGCAACTAGCAACATATAATCCACATACAAGACCAGATAAATAACATGGTCACCAATTAATTTAAAATACACACAATGATCTGCTTTGCTTCTGGTGAAGCCAAGTCCCCGTATAAATGTATCAAATTGTTGATACCACATCCTTGGTGACTGTTTTAACCCATACAGAGACTTCTGTAACTTGCATACCAGTTCTTTCTTACCCTTCATCCCAAAGTCTTCAGGTTGCTTCATGTAGATTTCCTCTTCCAAATCCTTGTGAAGAAATGTTGTCTTCACATCCATCTGTTCTACCTCAAAATTAAAATCAGCAGCAACGGATAAAAGTAATCTAATAGAAGTTGCCTTGGCAACAGGAGAAAAAATATCACCAAAATCAATTCCCGGCACCTGGGAATAACCTTTTGCTACCAACCGAGCTTTGTATTTCTCCACCTTCCCTTCTGCATTTGTCTTCTTGTTGAACACCCATTTGCTGCCAATGGGTTTCCTTCCAGCCGGCAACTCCACCAGATCCCAAGCCTCATTTTTGTGCAAAGATGCCATTTCATCAACCATGGCCTCTTTTCAGAGTTTTCCATCCTCTGAATCCACTGCTTCCTTCACAGTTCTGGGTTCAACATCAGTAACAGGCAAAGCAAAATTTGAACAAAAAGCAGATGGACTATACCTTTCTGGCTGCCTTCTTTCTCGAACTGATCTTCTCACAGCCGGAGTTTGTGGCTCTTCATCTTCTGATTTCTCCTCTGCTACAGAGTCTGATTCTTCCTCCTTTAGTTCAAACTCTATCTTCACAGGTTCCTTTGGTTGGACTTCATGTTTAATAACATCTTTCACCTCTCTGAACACCACATCTCGATTGTACAAAACCTTCCTTGTTACTGGGTTCCAAAGCTTATAACCCTTTAAACCATCCTTATACCCAATAAAGATGCACTTTTCAGATTTACTATCCAACTTGGTTCGTTTCTCCTTTGGAACATGTACATATGCATCACATCCAAATACCCTCAGGTGTGAAAGAGAGGGTTTCTTACCATTCCATACTTCTTCTGGAGTCTTACCCTCCAACGCTAATGAAGGTGACCTGTTGACCAAGTAACATGCAGTATCCACCGCCTCTCCCAGAATTCCTGTCCTAACTCGGCACCACTGAGCATGCTTCTTTCCCTTTCCATCAACGTCTTGTTCATTCTTTCTATGACTCTATCTTGCTGAGGTTTATATGGAGTAGTCTTCTACCGTGCTATACCACACTTCTTACAAAACTCTTCAAATTCCTTGCTGCAAAATTCTCCACCATTATCTTTCCTTAGCGCTTTTATCTTCTTCTCTGTCTGATTTTCCACCAAAGCCTTAAATTCTTTAAACTTATCAAAGACTTGAGATTTCTTCTTAAGGAAATATATCCATATATTCCCTGAGAAGTCAGCTATAAATGATACATAGTACATAGACTTACCCAATGATGGAACCTTCACAGGTCCAAACACATCACTGTGCACAAGCTCTAATATTTGTTTCGTCCTCTTACCACCAGAGGGGAAGCTCATCAGATTCTACTTCCCATATACACAATTTTCACAAAAATCAAAATCCAGAGAGCTATTACTAATACCTTCTACCATACCTTTACCATGAAGTATTCGAAGGCTCTTCTCTCCAATATGTCCAAGCCTTTGATGCCACAACATGGTCTTCTCTCCAGAGACCACTAGATTTTCTACTCCATTTTCAGGAACCATAGAACTATTGCACTCGTCAACAACAGTGCTACCTTGCAGCTTGTACAGATTTCCAATATGAACTCCCCGCATCAATAACAGTGCTCCTCGAACCATCTTGTGGGTGTCCTTCTCAAACACTGTCTTTACAACTCCATCATCCAACTTGCTTGCAAAAATTAGATTTCTAGCCAACGCAGGAATATGCAGAACACCCGGAAGGGTTCTAACCCTTCCACCTTGCAACTTCAACTTTACTTTTCCACGACCAATGATTTTAGCCTTCCTACCATCTCCTAACAAGACATCACCACCATCGTATTTTTCATACTCGCAGAACCACTCTCTATGGCGAGTGAAGTGAAAGGATGCACCTGAGTCAATCAACCATGCCTCATGATCTACATGTGTACTTGAAGAAGCCAAGTACACATCCCCACCTTCATCTGAGGTGGTTTTCACCTCTCCAGAAGGAGCATCATCAGATCCCTTTCCTTTATCAGGAGATTTAGATTTACACTCCCTTCTGAAGTACCATTTGTTTTCGCATTTCCAACACACCACCTTTGTAGGTTTTCCTGGAGATTTAGATCTCCCACTCGATGACTTATTTTTGTTTCTGTTCTGGGACCATCCTTGTAAAGACAAGGCATCACAATTCTGGTTGTCCATATTTTTTCGTCTCATCTCGTTCGTCAACAAGGCTGAGACTATTTCATCAAACTGCAAAGCAGCTGCATTGCTACCTATTGCAATAACCAGACTATCCCACGAATCTGGTGGAGAACACAACAAACTGATGCACTTATCTTCATCTGAAATTTTAATATCAATAGATGATAACTAACTTACCATAGTATTAAACGCATTCAAATGCTCTGTCACCGAGTCTCCATCTTTCATCCTCAGGTTATACATCTTTTTCTGTAGGAACAATTTATTCACCAGAGACTTAGATTGGTACAAAGTCCCTAACTTGTCCCAGAAAGCCTTCGTCGTAGCTTCCCCCGATACATTCATTAATTACTGATTATGAGACACACAATCGTATTGTGCTCTTTGCCTTATGATCCAACTTCTTCCATTCTTCATCGGTCACTCCCATTGGTTTTCCACCCGAATCTACCACGATCCACTGATCTTTATCCACCAGCAGATCCTCCATCTTGAGTTTCCACAACTCAAAACTTTGACCATTTAACTTCTCAATCTCTATCTTTCCGCTGCTCGCCATCTTCTTTCACCACCGGAATCGATCTCGCAGATCTCCCACTGAACAGGGTCTACCACAGGCCCAAGCGAAACCCCTCAGCAACAAAGGTGTCCCCTTCAAGCCAAAACAACTCTCATACGAAATGTAGGTTTTAACCCCATACAGAAATTACTTGCATACGAATTCTAAATCACAAGAAAAATAAAAATGCGAGAGCATAACACTTATACACAAAGATTTCCCACTGGATCCCAAAACCGGGACTACCAGCTTGATTTTTCATTATGTTCCTTTCAATGTTACAATACATATTTATACATGTCGAAGTATCCAATACCATGGACTGAAAACCATCGCATCCAAAACCATGGAACGAAAACCATCGCATCCAAAAAACATGTGCGAAAATCATGCACAAAACCATAGGTTGGTCCGCCCAACCTAACATAGGGTCCAAAACCAAAATTTTCCAGACCCCATAAAGTGGGGTTACGCGTACCCCTCAAACCCACTGTTAACTATGCGGAAAGAATATAACACAACCCAATAGGAAATTGAAGGTCAAATAGATGAAATTGAAGAAAATAGAGGCCTTAGTGATAAAAAGGCTTGTGAGAATCAATTCATGGTTTTTGTGAGTTGATACTTTTGTCAATTTTAGTTTAGAGATATTTTCCTTTTCTCTCTTTCATCTCTTGCACAGTTAGGGCATTCTTGTATCACTCATACATTGGAGAAAGGATAGCAAAGGAAGTAAAGAAAGAAAAGGAAAGAAAATATCAAGCAAGGAAGAGTTGGATTAAGAGGCTACAGTGGGATTACTTGTAGGTATGAAGTTTCATGTATGATTTTCTTGCTAGTTTTGACATGCATGGTACATGCATGTGTGTATTTGGTTCTCTTTCTCTCACTAGCATGATATTTTTGAGGTGTGACAATGATTTCAACCTTACCTTTCCATTTCGAGATAGCCATCGTGTGAGGAGATTCTTTCTTTGGTTGAGTTAGATTGTGCCATGGTTTTGGAACTCGATGAGGTGGTCTCAAGAAAATTCAAAAGGGCCTAGGAATCCCTCGACCATTAATGGTGGGATACATAATAAATATTGAGGGTGGAGAGAGAAATTTTCCTCAAGGTATTGGGTGAAGAAATATAGAGGACTACATGCCTTTTTAGGACCTAGTGATCCCTTGATCAGTTTTGGCAGGATTGCAGTAAAGCTTGGTAATGTATGTTTATCGTTTGGCCTAGGAATCTCTTGACCAATTATGGAACAATATATGGTAAATATTCGCTATATAGATGAGGGTTTTAGTCCTAGAAATCCCTTGAATGATAATGGCCAGGCATATTGTAAACTCTAAGGAAGCCTTAGTTGGCTTTATTATGAGTCCCACATTCATGTTTGGAATATGGCATGAGGGTGATTACATGAAAGAAATATTTGCTTCAACCCAATATATGGTCGTGTGGTACGTGGAAGTCCACAACTTGGTTGGATTTTGCATATGTTAATAAGAGATCATTTTCCTCTTGTATTTCATGAGTAATTATACTTGTTATTATGTGGCTTTGATGGTTGATCTATCATGGTTATTATTATCGTTATATCCTCGTTATAAGCATGGTTTCATAATAGGTTCTAGCTATGTCTCTCTATATGTTTGATTTGTTCATGAAATGTTAATGAATTCATGAGCTGCAAAATGTTATTGTGACAATTATGAGAGGGCATTAGAACTTATTGGTGACTCTCATATAACTTTCAAACCCTTATATTTAGATATACATTGATGACCAGAAGATTACATGTTCATAATGTGCTTGACGAAATGTTTGTCATGGTTGAGATGGGTCGAGTTAAGCCCTTGATCAAGATTTCCATTAAAGGAATTTTTTTTTGTGTGTGTTAGTTATCATTTCTAATAGTTTCACTATGTTTTGGGCAGTGTTCTGGAGACTAGTTGTGAAAAAAGTACTTTAGGTATCACGGTCACATCCATAGAATGTGGTGAAAATGATTACAGTCGCTCCCTTGTAGGCTTATGCATGCATCTGGAGACCTACAATCACATGGATGTATGCTTATGAATGACACAAACAGTCAATGTCCACGAAAAAGTAATCTAGGTCAGGGTTTGGGCACGTGGAGTGGTTGTTTAGCTCATGGGAGGTATTATGGCTCCTAAGGAAGTTTAGTAAAGTTTTAGTTTATCGATTCAACTTACTTAACTATACCTAGGAGTTTGAGTCATGTCATAGTAGCTATCATCTCATGTTTACCTTGGCAGGTGGGTGAAAAGTGATAGATCTAGGAGGGGTGGTTACAAGGTAGTATCAAAGCTCGCGGGTTCATCAAATGGGTTGGATGGGCAGAATGTCTTTTCCATTCATGCATATTAGTTTTATATGTGATTTTTATACATTAATTGTGATATTCATTGTTTTAGTTTATGTCGTCATGTTGTTGTTTGTATTTTACGATTCTATTGTGTTCGCTGAGATAGAGCAGGAGATACATATTATCAAAGTGAAATTACAACACTGGACCTCAGGGTAAGATCATATCATCATACAGGTATTTTTTTATGTTTGGTATAGAAGTATGAGAGTTAATGGTTATTATATGAATTATGGATATGTATGTGCATGTCATTCTATTGTTGTTATGGTTACATGCATGATAAATGTTAGTTTTTTAGTGTGGTGATATGCACATGCATTATATAGTCATGTACGATAATTAACTTATTACTGTATGCATTGTGGTCATACACATGGTGATTATGGTTATTACCTTTAAGATATTGATATTATGTAGAATTCAAATCTGGATCAGCCTTTGCAAATGGTTAGGGTTATGAGATTCAAGTATGAGTCAATATAATTGTTGTATTTTGTCATACTAATTTGGATTGACTTGTGCACATGTGATAGCCTCCCCTAATATATAATGAGGTATGAGTTTGATTACATCATCTTTTTCGTTTATCTAACATGGTATGTTTATAGATTGTTTGAGTGATTGCATGGTATGAGTATGTGTCTATAATATTTCATGAAGAAATGATCTTGTTTTAGGATGGTTGTATTAACACATTATGTATTTAGATAGTTGATATGTACTTGAATGTAAGTGGGTGCTAGCTGTAGTAGTATGAGTAATGACTATGAGTTGACTATGACATAGTTATTAGTCTTGGTAAAGTTTGATTTCAAATTAATATACATGATGCCTTAATCTTTGGAACATGTGATTGACATGTGTGAATAGTTGCAAGGCAACATACTTGGTATTAGCATGACAAGGTAACAGTTCATTAGTTTATATAACTAATAGCTATGTCATGTGATAGCATATAATAAGATTCAATTGTAGTAATGAAAAGCTAAAAAAAAACAATTGGGAGTGAATTCATTTGACTATATTCAAAAACTACAATACCAAATGAATGATTTATTTGCATACAAGAAGTCTACTTAACCTTTATTTCATCTGAAATTATCTGGATATGTGTTAGATTCATGAAAATGTATTTGACAGGTATATCAACTAGTTTCTAGTTATAGTTGGATTCATTAAGGGAAATGGGTTCCTTTGGGAGATGGCATGGATGTGTTCAGTTATAATGGAATGTGCTTGGCACAACAAGGTAAGGTAACTAATATATTGTATATTTATTTATACACTAACAATTATGTGTTTATGGCACTGTGATGCATGGATAGAATGGAAAATAAGATACCATGAAATCTTGAAGAAGGCTCGGGTTGAGATTTCCCTTGGAAGCATTAGGAGCCCATGGGGATTGATTCATGGCGTTTATTGTTAGTTCTGTTCATTCTTGCTATTGTGATGTATTTGCACTTCATTTGAAATTGTGTTTATGCATAGTGTATGGAAATACCACTTTATCTTTTATGTCGTACTACTCTTGTTTTTTCCATGGTTTTCTTCTTGCATGTTTCTTGTTCTTTCCGTTTATGTTTTTAGGGTATTGGGAATTGGTTGAGGAAGGAGGAAAGTTAATGGAGCTCAGTGAGAGTTGAATGGGATGAAAAAACTAA
Source organism: Pinus taeda (assembly GCA_000404065.3). Taxonomy (NCBI): domain Eukaryota; kingdom Viridiplantae; phylum Streptophyta; class Pinopsida; order Pinales; family Pinaceae; genus Pinus; species Pinus taeda. Next base: position 60,450 of record APFE030713614.1, read on the forward strand.
TGTAAGGCTTAGATGAAGTTGATGCATGTATAAGGGGAACTGAAGGCAAGAATATGACAATCAAGTGGGTTGGTTGGGTCCACTAGTATAAATGCATGGTGGAAGGACAATCATGACAAAGGTAACATGAAACGTAAAATAAATGGGCTTAAAGTAGCAGGGGCCTTGGAAAAGTTGGAAACTAATGTTCTCAATGTTATGCATGTTGTGCATGGATTAAGGGAGTTCTCTTAACCTTAACCTTAGGATATCTGCTAATTAAGTTGTAGTAATTATTATTTTGTTGATTTCATGTACATATATGTATGTTGTTATCTGATAGGGACGTGAGGGGTCATGATTGTTTTATGCTAATGTTTACATGTATACATATGTACGTATGATGTTATCTAATAGGGTCACTAGGGATCATGATTGTCTTACCCTAATGTTTATATATATGTATGTATGTTGTTGTCTAAGAGGGTCTTGAGGGATCTGAAGAGGTTCCTGATTTATGAGGAATTGAGTGGAAAAGTATCTGTGATAGATCTATGAGTTCAGTATCATGGGGATATGAATTAATACTGTGTGATTATACTATGTCGATGTTTATGCTATGGAAGGTAATGCCGAGGACTATATAAGTGGAATGAAAGCAGTGTAATCTGAAACATGTTGGGACAAGCATGGAAAATGGGAAGACACCTCAGGAGATGTTTCATGGTAGAGGAAATGTTGTATTTGCATCTGTAGTATTATCATTGTATATATGTTGTACATTGTGTATATGTGATGTTATCTACATAGGGTGTTGTGTACATGTTGTATAGTGGTGCTATGTACATATGGTGTTGTGTATGTGTTGGATATGTGGTGTCATGGGCATGTTGGACATGTGGTTCTGTGTACATATGGTGTTCTGCACATTATGTATATGTGGTGTTCTGTACATTTGAAGTTATGTACATGTTTCATATGTGGTGTTGCGTATATATGGTGCAATCTACATGTTGTATATACAGTGTTGTGTACATATGGTGTTGGATGCATGTTTTACATGTGGTGCTATGCACACATGGTGTTGTGTGAATGATTGCACATATGATTCTATGTGCATGTCGTTCTTTGTATATGTTGCGTACATGTTGTATATAGGCTTTCTCGTGCAGGTGTTGTTGTGTACACGTTGTGCACGGGGTGTTGTGTACACGTTATGCAGGTGGTGATGTGTACATTTGGTGTTGTTTATATGTTGTGCAGGTGGTGCCATGTACATGTGATGTGTACACATTATGCATGTGGTGATGTGTACATATGGTGTCATGTACATATTACATATGCAATACTTTGTACATATAGTACAATGTACATGTTGTAGATACAACTTTATGTACATATGGTGTTGTGTGCATGTTGTACATGGGGTGTTGTGTGTAGGTGGTGTTGTGTATACATTGTTCAGGTTGTGCTGTGTACATGTGGTACTGTGTACACATTGTGTAGGTTGTATTGTGTACACCTTATGTAGGTGGTGCCTGTTATAGACATATTTGGGCACTACAACCCCAACCATATATGTCGATAAACCAAGTGATCTTTAACCCCTAAGAGTGTTGTTTCATACCTAAAAGATAATGGTCAACTGATTACATCATTTTCAAGAAGTTCCACCTAAAAAACTACTCAGAACTGGCCAAAACCAGACCATACTGACTGCTCGTTGGTCAAAGTGCAATGCATACTAACTCTTACACTAGTGAGGTTTGATGCATACTGAAGAGGATTTCTGTGGGGCGCGACGAGCGAGAGTAGACAAATGTCTAAGGCAGTTTGCTAAGTGGATGCTCATGGAATCTTCGACAAACTTCCTCTATTACACTTGCCTCTCTAAATGCGCCCAGGCATGAGTAATAAATCCAAGAAATCTCCAAGTGGAACTAAGAACTACAAGTGGAATGAAACTAATCAAAAAACCAGAGATGACTCACACCTTTGCAAACATCTATAAATGGATCCGTCATCTAAGAGATTTGGACGCTGGAATTTTGTAATTTGTAAAGAAGTGTTGTTAGTTTGTCTTTGAGAAGAGGCTTTGTATTGTTGGGTGATCTTTCTTTTCATGAGGTGAAAAGTGATTTGATGTTGGGAGGACGATGCTGGATCAGACAGCTGGGTTGTATTCCTCTCTTATACTATTAATAAAGTTCTTTGAGTTTTCTTCCATATAATCATGTATTTGTGAATGTTGTTATTTGTGAATGGAATTGTATGGTCAATGTATTTCTGATTTTGCATTGTTTATGATATTATAGATCAAGATGCTTTGATGGTGCTTTGTTTCTTTGTCTCTAAAGGTATTCTCTAAAGTGGGACAAGTACGAGAGGAGTTGCAAGCTCTATCAAGGGGGAGAGAAATCAAGCAAGGAGTCAAGCAGAAGATTCAGGTTGTCCCCCTTTGCTTCTCCGTTATCTATCATTCATAAAGGAAATCACAAAGTTCTTTGATTGTTTTTTCTAAGATAGCTACCCATCTTAGTGGGACTAGCAGATCAAAAAGACACTAGTTTTCCTGAAAACAAAATGGCTACTCTGCTAGGGATCGAATAATTTGTTTGTTTGTTATTGTTGCTTGATTTATAAACTACAGACAGAGCCAGAAGTTAGTGAGATAGCCTTCGAACTCCTCTTGCTATGCAAATGCAAAGTAGATGAATGTTACTTGAGTCAATCTCCAGGTTGGTTTATGAACTAAACATCTGACTTACAGGCATTCTAAACACCCTTATGGTAGCTCAATAACCTCCTAATATCATACCCCTATACATTTTTTTTACTTTCCATCATAGCTTAGCTTAAATCGTTGAACTTAGCTGCAAATTTTGAGAAAAAAACCAACTCAGTTTTGCTCCCTAGCCCATCGCACTATCTGTAACTGGACTCCTGTATGCATTGCACCTCCTGTGTTTAGTAGGTGAAATGCATCCCTATTTTCTTGAAGGATAGGTGCGATGAATGAGTGATACTATTTCTCTCTTTGAAATTTGGTTTTTTCTTCCTCGTTTTAAGCTCTATTCAGTTGTTTTGCTTCTTATGATCAGTATCTCATTGCTGAAGCCTCTTTCCTTTACATTATCCAGCCTCCATTAATTAGGATTAGTATATTTTTTTATGTATTTATCCATCGTTTAGAGTCCTTCGTCAAAAGTAGCTTACATCAAACTGTCATTTTGATGCAAAAGTGACGTAACTGTCATTTTGAATCAAGAAAAAGAGTGTCGTAAAGTCTTCCTCCTCTAGATAGTGGATTGTACTTTTGCCATTGTATTTGATTTGAATTGTTAATATTTGAAATGTCGAAAGCAATATTCTATTCAAAATTAAAAAGTGTCGTTTTAGTCTTCCTTTCGTTTTGAAGAAGAAATCGTTGAAGTGTCACTTTAAAGAAATTAGTTCAGATCTGTACTTAGTTTTCCTTTTTTACATTATCACATTTAGGAAAGGAGAAAACAAATACATGCATTTGCATTTACATTTATACTATTTGCAAAAATGATTTAGGAAAAGTGCATTTAGTGTATGCTCTTTACTCTTTGTTGAAAGAATCGTTATCTTCTTTCCTTAGTAGCTAGGATTTTCATTGCTGAAAGAAAAATAAATGATTGTTTATCATTCTATATTGCATATTTATGAATTTTACATCTAGAGTACACGGTGAACCTTGAAAGGCAGACTTCTAAAGAAGATCAACTCTAAAATAAATCTCAATGAACTTAACAATGCTTTGGAACCTAATGCAACGCATCTAGAAGTCTAGGCTAGAGACGTGTTCTAGCATCGTAAAACCTGGTAACTATTGTTTTCTTTGAAGGTTGGGTGATTCCTCCTCTTTGATACAACAAGTGCTAGTGTGGACTCATGCTCCCTGAACCATCAAGTATATATTGGGAGACCACAATAGGATGATATCGTTTATCCATAGGAAGCCGTTTCTGCCGCCCTATCGATCACAATGCACTGAACACAACATTCGGGAAGATTGACTATCGTACATAAGTCCTTTGTAATTTCTTTTTAATTTACCACCAAGGTGTATATTGCAGTTTTGTGATTTATTTCGTAATCCCTCTGTCTAGATTTCAATAGTAGTCACTTTCATTCCTTTTCAACTCCTTAAAAGAAAAGGACCATCTGAACACTTGTGACTTCAGGCTCATTAAATATTGAAGGCGACTAGAGTCATATTTAGCTTTTTCTCGACTCCTAAAAAATGAGGAAGAAAAGTTGTGTTAAAGCGTCATTAAAATTTATTTAATTTGGAATAACATTCCTGTTCCCTCGTTGATCATAGGTTGAGGTAATGGAGTCCATCAATCAAGGAATCCCTCTTGGGGTGAATCCTAGTCCTTTATCTTCTTGGGGACACATCAGTGCTCCATATATGGCTATATTGTCCCTTCTGGGAATCACAATTTTCCTGCTGTTATGGCTATTCTCAACCTCTATTGTTCAAAATACCATAATTCCTAAGCAATCAAATCAGCAACTGGATGATACTGAAGCTGCCCCTTCACCTGCTACTTTGCTTGTTTCTCCCTCCCCTTCTTCCTCTTCCCTTGGTGAAACTAGTGATACTAAAAACCAAGTAGCTGAGAAGAAGAAAATAGGGGAGGATAAGAAGAAGAAGAAGTCAGTAAAGCAAGGGGCAATAATGAATCATCTCGTGAAAATTCACACATTAAATATCCTAGATACCCTTGTATAATTTGCAAAGGAAACCAATTTCGTTGAGATTGTCCTTGCATTCCATAGATCTTGAGAGAATGGTCTCCTCATTCACACCATCCGGTGTCATAAACTTTTGGCGATCAGGTTGACAACACAACATCAACAAGTGAAAATGAAAGTCCTGGATAGGAAACAAAGGTCAAAACGCCATGTCTATTATGTGAAGGAGACCATCATCTTCCCCATTGTCCTTTTCTAGATGAGGCAAAGAGCATCTTGCATAATCGTTCTGTTTCACCATAGTGACTTCCACCTGGATACAAGAAACTCTTACCAAGTCTATCGCTAGTTGAAAACCGACTGATGTAACTCAATCATCGGTCAAAATGCCTATCATTGAAGGTAAACCTTCTGAGTCCATACTGGACCAAAGTCAACAATTCGAAATGGCAGTCGACCCAGTTTTGCCTTAAGAAGGTCCACCCTCAGAGCATACTATTTCCAAAGAGAATGAAAACGATGCCGTTAAAATTATTTTTGTTAATGCAGAGTGTGATGAACTTGGGGTATATCCACCCTTTCCTTTACAATAGGAGGAAATTCCCCTAGTTCAAGGGGTTCATCCAGCCATTTATCTGGTACCCTCTCCAAGCAGTCTAGTCGTTTACTTTGATTGGAATCAACTAGCGAGACCCTATCTTCCATCTAATGTACCATTCTGGATCATAGTACAAGTTTACAAAATGATCGTGTCTAGCACTATCATAGATGAAGGGGCTTCAATGAGTATCCTTTCCTCAACTACTTAGAAAGCACTTGGTTCACCATCACTTCTGCCTGAGACACAAAATTTTTCAGGCTTTAACAAAGGAAGGAGCCGACCATTAGGGATCCTTCAGAAGTTGTCGATAACTTTGAAAAGGAAAACCATTCACTTGAACATGATGGTAGTCCAAGGGCCATTAGATTACTATCTACTCCTTGGGCGTGACTATGTTTATAGCATGGAAGCTATTGTTTCGACACTCTTTTCAAGTGATGTGTTTCGCGCATGAAGGAAAGATGGTACAACTTATCGACCAACTTTAATTTCCTCGTTCAAACACAACTACAAGTCAAACATCATCCTTGAATAGTCTCTTTGTGTCAAGAATGTCTCTTAAACCTTCATTTCATCCTCCTAATTACCACAAGTAGTCTGGTGAATGTAACGAAGCTTAGGGGGCATGCACCCTGGTCTGCTTCGACAAGCGATCCCAGCTAAGAAGATAGGTTTCCTTGTAGGTTATGTGATTGGTTTGAAACACCATTTCCTCGTAGCATATGTGATTGGTCTGAAACAACATTTCCTTGTAGGTAATGTGATTAGTCTGAAACACCATTCCCTTGTAGGTAATGTGATTAGTCTGAAACACCATTCCCTTGTAGGTAATGTGATTAGTCTGAAACACCATTTCCTTATAGGTAATGTGATTGGTTTGAAACACCATTTCCTTGTAGGTTATGTGATTGGAAGTGTCGACACACACCATTCACCTTTGTCTATGCTGCGGACAAAGCCAAGGAAGTGTGTTGTCTAACCGTGGATGAAACAATCCTGCTTAAACACAGTGACTTCCATATGGTGACCTGGAAACTCTCGTTTTGTCAATACCTGTGGGCATGCAAACCTTTTCATGCAAGTGAAAAATGACCAATTTCATTTTTTGTAGCTTTTTAGAATTTTTTCTTTTTAGCATTTTAGTTTTAACTTCTAAGGTTAGGTGATTTGTCTAACCGCCATTCACCTTTGTCTACGGTGCGCGGACGAAGCAGAGGAAGTGTTTTGTCTAGACGAAAGACAAAACTATCCTACCTAGCCTCAGTAGTTCCTTAGCTTTTAGTATAGTTAGCTTCATAATTTGGTCGTTTCTATCCTACATAAAAAGGCAATGAGAAAAGTTTTGCATGGTGCAAGCTTGCTAAAAAATGAACCTACCAATGAGAGACATCTTTGACTACTGGAACGAGAAATGTTTCCGCAAGGTTCAAGCTCGTTAAAAAATAAACCTGCCACTGAGCACATATTAGCACAAGGTTGAAGCTCATTAAAAAAAAACACGCTTTCAGTAAATGACCTCTATGATTGTATTTCTATCAACCTTTTAAGCCTTGGTTGTGTTCCTAGCGTCACCTCCATTCTTTTGGCCGATCATATGCTTCCACTTGATTGTTTACCCTTTTGAGGAATAGCTACGACAAGTGACTCTGTTAGCCACTGTCCTCACACTACCATGTTTTGAGAAGTTCCAAACTTACCTAGAACCAGTTGTTACCTGAAAACATCACTCGTTCCTGAAAACCAAGTCTCTTTCAAGCTCCTTCTAGACTCGTTAAATATGAAAAGACTGTCGAGCTACTGGACTTTCCAGCTCGTTAAAGTAAGAGGAAGCGCCATCCCTCCTCTAAATTTTAATCTTTTTGGACCTGAGGGATCATCCCACAAAAAGATTAAGCGCTTGTCTTTTACGGCTCGCTAAACCTATTGAAAATTCATCCCTTTCATATTATTTTATAATTTTTCAGACTTAAGGGATTATGCTATGAAAAAGGACTGCTGGATTTTCCTTTTCGTCTCTTTTCAAACTCTCTAAACATGAAAAGGAATGAGTTATCCTTGTCGTTAAACTCACTAAAATAGTAGCGACAAACTTGTCCACCCAGAAAAGAATGAGTTCCACTATCGCTAGGCTCGCTAAAACATAGTGACAGGTTTGCCCAAAGGGCAAATTATAGATGAAGCATATGTTATGCTCCTCAAGCTTAAAAAAAATAAAGAGGTACTGGTCAGTAATGACTGGGGAAAAAGGGAAGAAAAATTTCAAAACTTCATTGGTAGCAGGGTGCTCTTGATCATGACACTTTCACTCCATCACCATGATTGAGTCGGGTTGGGTTATTCCATTCACCGGCCATATCACCATTGCTCCTCCACACTATCCATCTTTTGGGGTTAATGCTACCAATCCATCTCAGTGTCACCGATATGTTCAAGAGAAGTCATTTATAGAATTCACCACCCAGCTAACGCCTCATCGACCGCAATACCTTCACCCTCCATTTTTCATGACCGCCATTCCTGAACCTTTTATCGTTAGATCGCTTTCAGCTCCAGAAAATTATTTTCTTCGTTTCTTGTCATAGATGTGGGATACATTAAGGCCCTCCTATGATGGGTCACTTCTTGTCGACATCAACTCATTATTTGAGAAGTTGACTTAGAAACAACCCTTTCAGTGCTTTGAAGCTTGCAGTCCTCAATGGAAAGTTTCTCACTTCTAGCGATAGGTTTACATCAATGGCCTTTGACCAGAAGATTTTGCGTGGTGTTCGACATCAGATCATATATTCACACCATTTGAATTGTACCGTAGTACCTTGAGGATCATTTCATTATTGTTGATTCCTCTCGCATCTGTTAACAACTTACATCATTGGTAGTTTTGTAGCCTCCCCTCGATTTGGTAGATTTGTAGCCTCCACTGTGGTAGATTATGTGATCTATAATTGAAGACCTCCTAGCTAAACATATTCACCATCATAACTTTGACTAAATTTATGAGAAACACCCTCATGCTATCCCTTAAATATTCTCAGGAACAAAATCCAATTGACTTGCTCGAATTTTTCTTTGCACAATTCATACTCCATTTCTTGATAAACCAGGAACATTGGTTCATGTCGGTTTACCCCTGTGCCAGATTTAGGAATATGTCTCAGAACATACAGGGTACTCAAAGTGACAGAGTACTAGAAATTGAGTTATGGGAGCAATGTGATGGAGCTAGCTCTAGATGGATGAATAGAATGAAGGCCGAATTGTATGCAAGAGAAATGACGCTCTTGTGGATGGTGAAGCCATGTAGAAGAGAATTTATAATTTGAAATGGGATGGTAATGGTCAAATGGTTTCCATAAGTATAAGATGAGTGCATACATGATGATGGTGATAAGTCATATGCAAAGATTATTTAGACATTCATCTCCTATGATGATGTCAAATTTCATTCAAATGTAGGTTAGATAGGATGGATAGATTGTGGTTGATTATATGAATACATCACTATAGGACAGTAAATGTCATGGTTCTAGTAATCGTGCATCACCATCATTCAACTTATGGTTATGCAGTAGTGGTAAAACCATTATTTAAACAACCCATAAATATAAAGCTCTATCATGAGATATGAAAACTATAATTCATTTTCTCGAATTATGATTGGCATCTATCAAATCACACCCATGATTAACCCATTCAATCATATGATAAAAATGATTTTTTTCTTAGAAAAACAAGGGAATAAAGGTGAGTACTTTAGGATTTAATATACCATTTTAACAGCTGATGGTAATACAGGTTTACGAGAGTAATTATATATTCACTACATGACTAATTATGAATCTTAATAGAAGAAAATAAAATAATGATCTCATACCTCCATTACGATATCAATGCAAAGGAGTTCTTTTTTTTGTACCGGAGGAATACAGGAAGTTTGTATGTAGTGCGAGATGAAATTTTGATAAGATATCGAATACATAGTCTTCAAATTTGAATCCTGTAGGATTCTCTTTGTATCTCAGTATGTTCTAAAAGTCAAGCTACAATAAGTTCTAATTATTGATGATGTTGCATGTGAATTTGTTCTACTGGAAGGATTACACTGAAAAAAACTACAAACAACACACTGGTATAGGAATTCTTAAATTGCACTAGAAGTGTTAGTTAATGAGGCCAAAGAATTCAATGATTGGGCTCCAAGATATATAACAAGAAGACGTTATGTAGCTCAAAAACCTCATATTTTTGGAACCAAAATAACCAATGATTATGTCGCCACTTCCATTTTATTGGAAAATAAACCTAAATACTACGGTTATGTGGATTTTTCTCAAGCCTAGATGTGTTAATGCTCAACAATATTTTCAATTTTTAGGAGTATGAAAAACTTAAACAAAACTCCTTTTCACTTACCCATGGATTTTTATCGAGCCCATGCTAGTTCGTGCTCTCTAATGTTTTTTATTTTTATGAGTCTAAAAAGCTTATATAAAACTCCATAGGTTCCTTTTCCATAAATAATTTACCGAGGCTGGTTAAAGGAATAAACTTACACTTGGCAAATGTCCTTCTTTATTTTCTATCTACAGAGAAGGAAACATAGTTAGTAGTACCAAAATCATTATCAAACAACACATCTATACACATATATGTAGAAAGTTTAATTAAATTATAAAATAGAACTTACAGTGGTGGATTAGCAACAAGATAACTCCCCTTTATAACCAACTGCATTTTAGAATTTTGAAGAACATGTATCGTAATATCCTCTTTAGAGAGTTTCTTATGATAAACTTTCTATCTATGTCGATTCATGACAAAATAAGTCTGATATACATCGCTAGTTTTTGTCTTCATCAAGACATTATCATATACTATATCTACCTCATAAGGTCCAAGCCACTATGTCGTTAATTTCCCTTTCAAATCCTTAAACATGTTGTCATACAACAAAGATCAGTCACCTCACTGAAAACATTTCTTCTTAATAAAATTATCGTTCCATTTGGTTCTGTGATCCTAAACAAGCATCATCCTTTGAAGAGTCCCTTATCTAATCTTATACAATGCATTCAATTCCATTAGCCTTTGTTTATGTGCCTCACATAAATCCATTCCTAGGTGCATGGAAGTTATGAAGGTTTTAACTTGGAATACTATTGGAAGAAGTACTTGTTTCTCGTAAACCAAATCATAAGGAGAATGTCTTTTTGTGTTTCTCTAGGTTTTCCTATAGGCCTACAACGCCTTTAGTAACCTATCATCCCAATATTTATGATCTAGTTGTATTGTCTTGGTGAAAAATGGCCTTGATTACTTTATTGGTAGATTCTACTTATTGATTCACCTAGGGGTGGTAAGGTGTATATTTCTAGTGTTTGATTTTATACTGCTCTGTAATAGATTTAACGAATTTGGAAGTGAATTGACTACCTTGAACATTTACTATTTCCCTTGTTACACCAAAACGGGTAAATATCTCTTCAAATAAGAAATCAACAATAGATTGTTCGGTAGCAGAATATAGTGATTTATCCTCTACCCACTTTGTTTCATAATCTCTACATACTATAATATATTTCTACTTTCTAGATATAAATCTAATACCCATTTATTAAAAGGATTGATGAATACCTCTACTTGAAGAGGCATTTCATCTGCTAGGATAGGATTCCCCATCCCTTAACGATCATTACAGTTGGCCACATATTTCTTTGCATCCTTAAAGATGGTGGACCAATAATACCCACATTGTAAAACTTCATTTGCAGTTCTTTTGTCGAAAAGATTTGTACCACAGAGGTCATTATGGAAAGATTTTAGAATGTATTCAATCTGATATCCTCATACACATATTAATATTACCAGATATGGTCGAGTGTGGTATAAACGATCCTCATGCCACATATAATTAGCACTAAGCTGTATGATTCTATGTTTCCCCTTGAAAACAATTTTTGTGGAAACTTTGTTGTAACCAGGTAATTAGCTACATGTTCATACCAAGGAGTATAAGTAGAAAAAGAAAATAGATTCTCATTCGAAAAATCATGAGTAACTGGTGCACTATCACCTAAGTGGACAAGTTTCGACATAAAATTTGTGACAATATTATATTTTCCTGGTCTATCAATTATAGTAATATTAAATTCTTGTAGTGGTAAAAACCATATAGTAGCATGTGTTAGTGCTCAAATCTACCTTAGGCTGAAATAAGGTAAAACTCAAGGCTACATCAAACCACGCTCAGCCTCGTAGCTAGCCCTACGAGGACAGGAGAGGGCTCTCTTAGGGTCAATCTCGGCAAAAGATGATTGATGAGACTCGAGATGATTGAAATAGAAGCTAATTTTAGGCTAGGTATGAAGTACAAAGGTTTGATTTGAGTTTTTAGGAGTTTTTGTGTTGAAACAGGGAAAGGAAAATTTTGTCTTGGGGATGAGGGACAGTTTCTGCAGAGGTCTGAATGGGGCAAGGAAGGTGATCACCTTGATGCTTTTAAAGGGAATGAATGGGTATATCAGACTGGTGAGGAGCTAAGGAGAGCAAGAAGGTTTCAAGGATTCTCCATAAACAGGTGAGAACATTGAAAATCAAACAAATTTAAAGGCAAAGCATAACAATCTATGGATTCTACCTTAACACTTCATTTGTTCAATTGCAGAAGGTGAGAGAAGGAAAATGATATGCATAACAACTTACAATTACTAAGAGAAGCACACCATCAAAACATAAATCCGCATGGATTCCAAATAGTTCTGCAAAACCTTGGTCTTTCCTTAGCCAAAAATGCAGAGAAAATATGTACAATAGTATGCCAAAGCGATCCCAAGTGTCCAACCTCTCCAACCACTGAAAATGATTGAGAAATTACATAATATAGGCAAGCCAACCCATTCCCTTGCCTCTAGGGGTCGAGCTCATCATCCTAGGAGCTATTTCAACCAACTCTAAACAAAGCACTACAATCTAGGCTATCAAAACAACTTGCCTCTATAAGGTAGGAAACCAATTCATTCATTAAATTTTCACTCTTTGGTGAATGAATCTTCTAGAACAAGTAACTAAGTGTCAAAATTACATCATGTTTAATCAATTACATCAAGATGGGTCAAAAATCACATCAAGAGGCGAAACTAGTCATAACTGGCCAAAATTCTGAGCTGGAAGGTGAAAATTTGACCAAAAATCTCTATGCACAGCGTGCATGAGCTCTATGCGTCGCGCGCCTTTTAGCCTAATTTTGGGGCACTTCGCAGGACCCAAATTGAGCTCATGATAGCTCGTTGGAAAGCCTTGGATGTTTACTTTCCAAACCAAGAGGAATTTTCTAATTTGGTGTCCATTTTCCCCTCCAAAAGTGCATTCGCCCAAGACTACTTCCTATGTGTCAAAATAGGTGTAGTGAGGTCATTTTTTGCATGTTTTTTGACCTTTTGGGGATCCATAACTCACCCAAAATTCTTGTCCAACTACCAAAATTCATGATTCTCCATGAAAAATCGAAAACTGCAAGCCATTTGTGATTTGGACCTCCCAATCTTATGGGTCGCGCGCGGCGTGCGGCGCAGAGGGAGGTGTGTAGCGCACTCGGCTTGAGGCACGCGGCACTTAGAGCATGGCGTAGGGCCTTTTTGCAGGAGACTTTTGGAGGCCTTCCTGGTATAAAAATCAGGTGCAGAATAGCTCATTGAAAAGGTCTTTGAGTCTACTTTCCAACCCAACTAGAATTTGTCAATTTGGAGTTCATTTGCATTGTCAAAAGTCAAATCTCCCAAGACTGGTCAAAATGTGCCAAATGAGGCTGCCTCAAGGCAGAGTGCTGTTGCAGTCAACTTTTGAATGCCTTCCTCAACTCCAAATTGAGCTCATGATAGCTTGTTGGAAATCTCTTTTTGTCTAGTTAACATTTCACTCAGCAATAAAGTCATTTGGCCAACCAAGCTAGGAGAAAACGTGATTTTCCTAAGGTCACTTGAGAGGTGCATCAATTCTCCCGAGGAGATTGTATTTTTGAAATTTCTCTAAAACCATGACACCTGTGTAAAAAGTGAAGGACTTTTTGTGTCCTTGGCCTATTTTGGACAAAAACCTCTCTCAGTTTTTCAAAATTCATCTTTAATTGCTCTGAAACATCATTTTAGTGAAACCTATCCCAATGTGTGAAACAAGGCATTTTGTCGAAATGAATCGAAATGAAGGGGATAAGGGGCTTCTAAATTCTTGGGGAAACCTTTGGTAGTAGGGAGGGATGTTAGGAAGCAGAGGAAAGTGGAATATCAGATATTGAGTGAGGGGAAGGGGTACAAAAGGGCCAAACCCAGGCCCAACCTACAAAATTGCCACGTTGTAGCAAGAAACTAGGGTGTGTGCAAAAATGAAGAATTTGGGGGATCTCAGTGATGCGAAGTGTTTAATAAGGTACATTAAGGATAGGGGAAGGTGTGTGAACATCTGGATACAAGTTTTGCTAATGATTCGACCATTCAACAGAAATTGCCTTCAAAACCTTAGGAGAGGGAAGTGACCTTACCTAGGCGCAACTAAAGCATGAACAAGGTGTGAAATGACCCAATGGAACTTGACATGATGACGACAACCCTTTGAATAATGGTACACTCAGCTAAAAATTGAACATAAACATAAACATAAATCACAAAAGTGAAGCCAAGACAAGACGACACAAGATGTGGTGCTATTGAGGGATAAAACCTAATGTGGTGAAACCCTTGCTCAATTCTTCTTATATTCTCTTTAATAGTTCGACAGGGAGAGAGAAAGAGTACATTTACAACAGAAGTCAACACTTTGACTTATCTAGATAAGAGCATAGATCATCTCTAAGAAGTTACATGAGATGAGTTGAAGACATGGTACTTCAACGGATTCTCTAAGGTGTCTCCACCTATCGTTGTGTTTCATCTCATCATCATGCTACACCTCACCATGTTGCACCATGCTACAACCATAATCACAATTCAGAACCTCATGACCATGCTACACTCATCATATTGCTACACCTTATGCTGACACTTTTGGACAATTTTGAAAAGAGTGAAAACAAACCCTAGACCTGATGCCAAGTGACCAAATTTTGCTTGAAGACTTATTGAAATGACAAAATTTGACCTTGACACCTTAAAATCACTTTGTAAGAGCATGTTTGATCACTGAAGGAAGGCTACAAAGATTGACACTAACAGCACGTGCATTGGTGATAGGTTTATTCATTAAAAATATAATAGTTGAATGATCTATGTGTACAAAAATGTCATTCTCAGTTATATAATGTCTAAATTTATTAATGGCATGAACTACCAATAAGAGTTCTCTTTTAGTGATTGTGTAATTTAGTTCTATAGGAGAGAGATTTTTCTAACAAAATAGATGGCATAGGGAATTTGATTCTCTCTTTGGCCCAAAACAACTACCAAAGTTGTGTCTAATGCATAAGTACAGGTGTCAAAAGGGAGGTCCCAATTTGGTCCTCTTAGAATTGGAGGAGTTGAGAGTTTTTGTTTAAGAGTTTCAAGTGCAATTTCACACTAAGAATCACACTGGAATTCCACATCTTTGGTTAAAAAATTCAATAGAGGAGAGGCTATTGTTGTAATTTTTTGAAAAAAAATCTATAATATCTTGCATGCCCTAGAAAAATTATGACTTATTTTTGGAAGCTGGGAGTTTTCATCTCAGTGATTATTTCAATCTTAGTAGAATCTACTCTTATCCTAGTCCGAGAAATATGATGGCCTAACACAATTCCCTCTAGAAGAACCATTCTATATTTTACATTGCTAAGGGCAAGTTTGGTCTCTTGACATTTGATTAAAACATTCTCTAGGTTGTCTAAAGCTTCTTGGAAATCTTCCCCATATATTTTAAAGTCATCCATATAGACTTCCACATAGTCTTGGGTTAGATCAGAAAAAGTAGCAAGGACAACCCTTTGAAAGGTGCAAGGGGCATTGCATAACCCAAAAGGAATCACCTTATAGGCATAAGTACCCAATGAATAGGTAAGTGTAGTCTTTTCTTGGTCTTCCAGTGCAATTACAATTTGATTATAACAACTAAATCCGTCCAAGAAAGATAAATTCTTCTTCCTAGAAAAAGCATCTAATACATTATTAATGAAAGGAAAAGGAAAGTAGTCTCTAAAGGTAGCCTTATTTAGTTCCCTAAAATCCACACAAATCCTCTGTTTAAAGTTTTTCTTAGGTACAATGAGTAGTGGTGATACCCACTTACTATAAAAAAAATGGTAAATGAAGTTAGCATTTAAGAGCTTTTCAAGTTCTTATTTTACTATATCTTTTAAGGTTGGGTTAATCTTTCTTTTAGGCTGCCTTACTAGTCTAGTTTCATCATTTGTATATATGTGATGCATGTAGATGTCGGGGTGGATCCCTTTCATATGAAAGTAATCCCTTGAAAATGTACCACATTGCATTTTAATCATTTGAATCCATTGTTCTTGATGCTCCACTTCTAGACTAAAGTTAACATATAGACATTTCCTAGGGTTAATTTCAACAGCATGCACAAAGGACTCTTTACATTGACCTTTTTCTATTATGGCAAACAATGTGGATGTAGAGGAATTACATGCTTCTTGAAATTGAGAACTGGAAATGTTTTCCTATTCTTGAAAGGATTGTGGATAATAAATACATCTCATTCTATTTAAGAACAAGTTAAAAACTTGATATTTGGTTTATTCTTGAAGACATTTAGACTGTTCAATTGTTAAAATGGTGTACTACATTTGTCCTCTCCATATGTGCTCTCTATCCATATGGTGATTTTTGTAGCAGGTTGAGCAAGAGGAAATAAGGTAACTTTTTGGATTTTACATCCATTGGAAATTTTCATGTCTCCAGTCTTGCACCCAATAAAGGCATCATCAATGGTTAGCCAAGGTTGTTCCAATACTACTGCATGTCCAGGTTTGTAGGATTTTGGATGGATCATAAAGAAGTCTAGAGGATATTGCGAGGAAGCTAGTATGACTCTTATGTCATCCAAGCTTCCTACATGTTTAAGAATGGATTTGTAAGGTAACTCCAATAGTGTTTGGGTTGGTCTAAAGCCTTCTAACTAGATCTTTTGCATAATTTCCATATTCAGCAAATTTATTGTTGCACCTAGGTCAAAAAGAATTTTTGGTAGAGATATACAATTCATTATATCGTCATCCTTGGATTCTGAGGATGAGTGTATTTCAAAGGCATCTTTGATATGGTTTCTGATAATTGGCCAAATACTTTTATAATAGGTGGATCCTTCCATTTTCTTCTTGAATTTTTAATTCAAATATCTTTTACAATATTGGCATAGATAGGAGCATCTTTGATAGCTTTAAGCAAGGGTATATTTACACAAATATTTCACACTTCAACCTCTAAATCATATCCTAGTGGGACCTCAAGATTTTTGACAAGCAATATTTCTCGATAGGGTGGTTGGGTGGCCACCTGAGATGGTTTAGGTTGTATTGTAGAATTTATTGGTGCTTAGGGAAAGTTTTCCTCTTCAGTAGGAGGAGAATCTTCCTCTTGGCTACATATGTTCTTGTCTTCATGAGGTGCTTATGTTGGTTGTTCTTTTTGAATAATCACTACTAGTCTTGTTTATTTAAGATGTTACCGGATCTTAGTCAAATTTAATTGATTGGAACTGAAGTGATAATGTAGGTAGGGAAGGTTTTTAGCTCTATATTCTTTATAGATTAACCTATCATATTGGAATTTCGTAAGAAGCTACAGAAATAGGATAGAATTCATTTTTGTGTATATTTTTTAGATCTCAAGGTAGAAATAGTGACACGTGGCACCTCATACATGTTCTCTCTTCTCGAAAGGTATATAATTAGGTCATCTGGGGAGATTGTGCATAAATATTTCTTAGAGAATCCAATTTTGATTAGACATGTGGCATTGGAAAGAGGATGGAGAGGGCTACTATAGGCCATGATTTTAGAACTAGGAGATATGAAATTAGAATGTTACGGTCGTTTCAAGATCGAAATCCTAAAATAGAGAAAGGGCGATATGAGGAAGTTTGATGGCAAGGATCTAATAAATTGGATACTATAGACGGAGAAATATTTTGATCTAAATGAGGTGAAACCATTACAAAAGGTATGTATTTCATCATCATATTTAGAACCGGATCAATTTTTATTGTATAAAGGGCTTTGTTCTCGTAAACCATTTGTCACGTTGTCAATTTTCATGGAGGAAATGGTAGCACATTATGAGGATACAATGAGCAACACCTTATTTAGCCAATTGATAAATCTCAAACAAAAGTATTCAATGGCAGAGCAAATTGAGGTCTTCCAAAAATTTAATATAAGGGAAAATGATATTCCAGAGAAGCAAAGGATTGGTGTCTCCATAGGGACTTTAAGGGATAACATTCAACATGAGGTTTGTCTTCAGGAACTTGATTCATTGGAGAAGGCATTCAGGTTGGCAAGAAAGGTAGAAAGAAAAATTATGGCAACAAGGAAGTCTACCCCTCACAACTATAAAGATAGAAGTGTTGTTTCTCCTAGCCTTCGATAACCTGCAAGGTTGATACCACAACAATTGGAAGAAAAAAGAGAAAAAGGGCTTTGTTACAATTGTGATAACAAATCCATTAAAGGTCATAAGTGTGCTGAGAAGAAATTATTGTACATTGATTGTGAAGAGGAGGAAGAAAATTATCAAGAAACATAAAAAAAAGAGGATATAGGCCAGGAACCAACCCGAGAGAGAGTAAATAAATCTGACTATATCTTATAAATAATTTTCAATAATTACCACTCCTCAAACTCTTAATATAGAAGGATATATCAAGAAAAAAAGGTTCAAGAAGTAAAATATCACATCAAGAAAGAAGAAATCAATCTGACCATATCCTGTAATGCATTGGATGGAATTACCACTCCTCAAACTATCAAGATAGAAGGACATATCAAGAAGAAAAATGTTCAAGAACTGAAAGATCACATCGAGCATCAAGAACTGAATCTGACCATATCTTGTAATGCATTGGGAGAAATTACCACTCCTCAAACTATCAAGATAGGACATATCAAGAAGAAAAATATTCAAGTAATGAAAGATCACATCGAGCATGAACAACAAGTTCTCCAACTTTTAAAGGATAACGCCATTTTGGTGTAGAATTGAATGAAACAATAGGCATATCAACATTGCAGTGAAAGAAGTTTTGATGTAGGCCACTGGGTATTTTTATGGCTACATCTCAATAAAGCTATTTATGAGAAGGAAATGTTGGAAATACTACATGCACTTAAGAGATGTCGACCTTACCTAATGGGAAGAAACTTCAAGGTAAAAATGGATCATGATAGCCTTAAATACCTTTCCAAGCAAATATTATATTTAGAATAATAGAAGAAATGTGTCACAAATATGTTGGGTTATGACTTTGAAATCATACACAAGAAAGGGAAGAAAAAAATGTTGTTTCAGATGTACTCTGAGGAAAGGGTGAGGATGTGGAAGTATTGTTTTGTGCTATTTCTATTATCCAACCAAATTGGATAAATGAAGCCAGGGATGAATGGAAGAATGACGAAGAAGTGTGGCCACTCATTCAAAACTTGCAGAAGATCATGGTTCAAACAATAATGCTAGAACTTGATGAGGAAGGAAAAATCATATTAGAACCTCGAGCAGTCATAGAAACAAGAACGTGACAACTACGAAATCAATCAATTTTAGATTCTCTCATCAAGTGGAAGAACTTACCCATTAAATATTCCACATGGGAGGACAAGAATTTTATACACAAGCATCAATAACTCCTCAAGCATTGACGACAACACTTTTTGAAGGATAGGGGCATGTTAGGTCCTTATACTACTAGTGTAACTGCTTATTGTTATTAGTACAACCCATTTATTATATTTTTGTGCCCATGTAGTCCCCATATTGTTACTATTGTGCCCAATAGAATCCCACTATTCTTATTATTGTGCCCTTACATTATTATTGTTATGTCGGGTTTGATTATATTATGACCCCTTAGACTCCTATATATAGAAAGGAGGTATTTTCATTTGTATCATCCAAGAATTGTTCATTTGTGTATTGTAAAGGAGGTTGCCCGTGAAGAGGCTTATTTCTAAGGGGTTGATCTAACTTTTCTATCATTTTTTCAACCGATTTCATAACATAGTACATACGTGTATGGTATGTTGGCAACGAGATGAATGGGACAACTAGGCATGGTGCTTGGTGCAGCAAATAGTGGGACAAAAATCAATTAGAGGAGCAACAATGGATGGCTAACATGACAACAAATGCATAATTAGAACAGTGGAAATTGTGGCAATAAAACTACAATTGGGAGAGAAGCTAAGACATGGCAGCAAAGGCACAATTGGAACAACTACAATTGTTGCACGAGGGCTACAGTTGGGACGGAAAGTAAGATATGGAAACAAAGGCACAATAGGACAACAACTATGACATGGTAGCAAAGGCTACGATAGGACATCAGCTAAGGCATGGTAGTGCAAACTCATTGGTAAGTAGCAAGGTGCACCTATGGCACATGCGACAGCTGTGGTAGCATGGTGCATCTATGGCACATGGGACAACTATGGTAGTATGGTGCATCTATGGCACATGGGACAATTGTGGTAGCGTGGTGCAGCAATGGCACATGGGACAAAAGTGTCGGCATAAGGTGTAGCAATATGATGAGTGTAGCATGGTCATGAGGTTCTGAATTGTGATTATGGTTGTAGCATGGTGCAACATGGTGAGGTGTAGCATGATGATGAGATGAAACACAACGATAGGTGAAGGAGACACCTTAGAGAATCCGTTGAAGTACCATGTCTTCAACTCATCTCATGTAACTTCTTAGAGATGATCTATGCTCTTATCTAGATAAGTCAAAGTGTTGACTTCTGTTGTAAATGTACTCTTTCTCTCTCCCTGTCGAACTATTAAAGAGCATATAAGAAGAATTGAGCAAGGGTTTCACCACATTAGGTTTTATCCCTCAATAGCACCACATCTTGTGTCGTCTTGTCTTGGCTTCACTTTTGTGATTTATGTTTATGTTCTATATGCAATTTAATTTAGTACTAATGTGATTACTAATCTGGAAAAAGATACTGAGCTAACTGTGAAAATTGAAATAAATTGCACTAACCATAGATCATACCTAAAACTAATATGGTATCAGAGCTAAGGTGAAGACAAAGTCCAAGAAAGAGTGAAAGAGCAATCACTGAAGACAGTTGGGAAAGGATAAAAGGATCAATAGATCCCTCATCCCTCTTCAAACGCACCAAGGGTGAAGTAGAAGCACAAAATGTTATCAAAATGGCACAAAATGTTATACGAAGGAGTGTCTCAATGGTAGGAACACATCATTTGATGATAACAACCATTCCATCTTCGGGGCACAATCTCTCAAGGATTGAAATACACTGCTAGAAATATGAAGCTGCATGATTATTCACATGATGACTCGAGAGGTAGTGTGGAGAACACTTTTGAGTGTTAATTCTCTTTGGGTTGTCCTCAATATCCTCATTGAGTAGGAAGTAGAAGACAATTTCTTTGATTACCAGTGAGACCAAATAAATAGCTACAAGTGTGACCTCGTGTGAAGCTACTTGGTTTTGGAAGCTCTTCATTGGGCTATTTATACACACAATGGATACCACCCTGATCTTCTGTATCAACGAGGGGGGTTTCGATTGTTGAGGAATCTCATTTTCTGTGACTTCTCCAGTATATAGACATTAGCTATTACTTTATTTGGGATATGGTACATCGATGAACAAGGAGGATCTATCTCAGTGAGACTCATGTACAAGTTACAGACATTCTATCAAAGCCCCAGGGTAACATCAAATTTGTGACCCTCTCAAATGACTTGGAGTCATTGAGAGACCTTCTTATGAGGGTCTTTCATGATGCATGCATTGATATCTCGAAGCTCTGGGGCTTGGTATACTTCTTGGAGCAACAACCGACCATAGGTAAACTCACCCTCCCCTAATGATGTGTTGTGTATAAGGTAAATGGCTCATCCCTCCCTTCTCATAGCCCATGGTGAATTAGGGATAGGATGAATGGTTCTCGTGTCGAGGCATCTCACCCATGTAGTCTGCGACTCATGATAAATACCTCTCATCTCACCAATAAAAAGGGAAATGGAGTAAGGGACCATAATAGTACTATATATGGACGCATCATTGTATCTACTGTATCCCCTATGATAGGATGAGCTCCATTGATCTAGGATCAGTATGAGTGGTTTGAGACACTCTCTTGTGATATTTATCTAGGATCAATGAAACTGACTTTTGATGAGTAAGAGTAATATGTGTCACCCTCTTGGAATTGATCTAGGATAGGTAAGAGTGGCATGACACACTCTCTTCATATGGAACTGACCTCAGGTCAGTAGAGAATGGCATGAGACATTCTCAATCAATTACTCTTTCTCATGGTTCAAAAAAGCAAAGCATAGCAAAACTTGGTAGAGGAGAGTAGAGTAGAAGAGTGATTGATGGTAGAAATAGTACAATCAAATAGATAGATCAATAGATGGAGTTCTCAATGGCTAATAGGGAGTGTTAAATTTCCAAATAGGGCCAAACTCCATGTGGGTCATCTTATTTATGTAGCTAATATTTCTCTTGGATCCCTCTCATCAACAAGTGTACGATTGATCTAAATATCATGTCATTCTAACAATTATTTATGGAGTTATGAATTTATTTGTGTCAATAGACAAATTGTCAAGGTCAACCAGCAACCAAAACAACCCCACATGTGCTCAACATTTTACTATAAAAGGAGGTGAGTTGATAATCATTTCCACACACACCTATCTCTTGATTTCTCTCCACTTGTCTTGGGTTTTAATGGAAGAGAGATATAGGACGAGGATGCCCTAACCGTAGTCTTCCCTAACCAAGAGGATGCAATCAAGTTAGGAATAAGGAGACCTAACTTATATGTTGGTCTCTACGTAGTCTAGAAGGAGACCTATAGCCCTATATGATTGTCCCTAGTGGGATCTAGTCAAGGAGGATAAGAGCTTGCCCTAGCCGCAACATAAGGAGGCTGGAACAATGTGGAATATAAGGGTTTCTTTGGTGTCTAAGTTGCCCTAATTGAGGCCGAGTATGTGGTGTGCTATCCCAAGCCCTTAAGGGATAAACACTGTTATATTAGGGTCTATTTCAGGATGAAGGAGGGTTGTGTTCCTTTGCTCGAAGAGCTGCACCCTTAGGACTAATTTGAGGGCACTTTGGAAGGGTAGCCGCAACCCTACAAAGCCTTTTTCTAGGGTTCTGTTGTAATTACAAGCAAGTTGAAGTTGTCAAAAAGGGCTAGACTACCCAAAACCACAACAAAGAGGGTCAGCCTCCTAACAAAGGGAAACCACCCTCCTTAATAGTAGATCTGGGCAGAATTAAAGGTAGGTTATGGGACTGTAATGATGCCCTAACTAGGCCTACGTGGCAGCATAGGAGTGGACCTCGAAAAGTGAACGAGTACATACATGTATGGTATGTTGGAAGCTAGATAAATGGGACAACTAGGCATGTTGCTTGGTACAACAATCAGTGGGACATCAAGCAATCAGAGGAGCAACAATGGATCACTCACATGACAGAAAAGGCACAATTGGAACAACTGCAATTGTGGGAGCAAGGCTACAATTAGGACAACACCTAAGACA
This sequence comes from Pinus taeda, assembly GCA_000404065.3. Lineage (NCBI taxonomy): Eukaryota > Viridiplantae > Streptophyta > Pinopsida > Pinales > Pinaceae > Pinus > Pinus taeda. The sequence goes on from APFE030713614.1 coordinate 83,497, forward strand.
TGGCAACAAGGGCACAATTGTGGCAAGAAGGCGACAATTGGGGCAACAAATAAGACATGGCAGCAAAGGTACAATAGGACAACAATTATGACATGGCAGGAGAGGCTATAATAGGATAGCAACAAAGGCATGGTTCTGCAAACTCCTTGGACAATAGCAAGGTGCAAATATGACACATGGGACAACTGTGGTAGAATGGTGCATTTATGGCACATGGGACAGTTGTGGTAGCATGGTGCAACAATGGGACATGGAACAATAGTAGCAACATAAGGTACATCAATATGATGAGTGGAGCATGTTCATGAGGTCGAGCATTTTGATGATTGTAACAAAATGTTGTAGCACTGTGAGGTGAAACATGACGATGAGATGTGGCACAATGATAGGTGAAAAGGAGTCACCTTGGAGAATGAGTTGAAGCAACATGTATTCAACTAATATCATGTATCAGCTTCTTAGAGATGATATATGCTCTTATATAGATAATTTAAAGTTTTGACTTATGTTGTAAATGTATTATCTCTCTCTATTGAATTATTGAAGAACATATAAGAATAATTGATTATGGGTTTCCTCACATTCAGGTTTTTCTGTCACTAGTCCCACTTGGGTTGTCTTCTTCTATTTATGTTTATGTTCTATATGTAGTTTACTTTAATAGTGACATGATTGCTAATATGGAGAAGATATTGATCTAACTATAAAAATTGAAGTAAATTGCTCTAAGCATAGAACATAAGTAAAATTAACAACTTTTGTATATATGGAGCATCATTTTCCTCTTTAACTTCAACTTGAGTTTTAACATAGATCATTTAGCCCTCAATATCAAGGCTCAAAGTCCTAGTTCTGCATGTCCTCCTAAATTCAACACTCACACAACTAAGCTGACAAATTTTAACCTTATATACACCTCCCTAACCCATGAATAAGCTATTAAAAAGCTATTAAGAGAAGATAAACCTCTACTTCTAGAAGTCCACCTTTATAATTATTAATAATGATTATATTTATTCTATTTTATTATTAAAACTTATTATTATTATTATTTTATATTATCAATAATTTATACTTAATTAGATTTTATTAATGTAATTGTATTTTCAAGAGTTTTTTTGCCATGTGAAGTAAGGTTGGGTAAAATTAATTTTTATGTATGATTTTTTAATTACAATTAATTTTATCTAGTAATGTTTAAGGGCAACTTTTTGGGTAAAAATTTGGCTTTTTTTCTAATATAATTTGCCTAATCCAATAGGGATTCATTGAAATCACAATTTTGATAGGTGAACTCTTCACCTTTGAAGTGGATTGAGGGTTTTTTGGGGAGATGAATACATATATGCACTCCAAAATAGAGTTTAAACAACACAAATCAAGATTTGGGAAGAATTGTTTGGGGAGAAATCTATCTAAAACTCCAAAAAATCACACTTTAAACCAACTCCTAGTTTTATTAATAAAGAAAACATTAATCTATATCTGTAAATAGCAACACTAATTATAATTTGTTGCATCTTGTTAATAAAAACTATTACTTATTCTTCAATTATAAATAATAAAATGTAATTTGTAAATATTGAGGTGCAATAATTTTTATTTTTGTTTACTCACTAATTTTTATGAAGTATTTCACATTTTGAGATATCTTCATACATGTTGGTAGACTTTTATAAGCATCCAAACATTTATGTCATGATACATTTCACATTGTCAAAAATAAAAACAAGTAGAAAAATTAACTAAATCATAACCTTATTTTAAATTATTATTATTCTTAACCATGGGGATTGACAAAAACTTTACCATGTAAATCCTTAATTTGTAAATAGGCTTTGTTATAATGTCATGGACCAATTCCATGCTTAGTAATGCCAAACATTTATATCATGATACATTTTACATTGTCAAAACAAAAAAAACAAGGATAAAAAATAACTACGTATATTTTAAATTATTATTATTCTTAACCATGGGGCATTGACAAACACTTTACTATCTAAATCCTTAATTTGTGAATAAGCTGTGTTATAATATGATGGGCCAATGCCATGGCTTAGTAATAATCACTTTACTATGAAACACATAATTTGTAAATAGTATTTATTGCAATAACATGGACTACTCTAATGACTCAGTAATACCACATACCCAAAAAAACAAAACTAATGTTCACACTACATTTTTTAATTAATTGATTTAATTAAAATAGAGTTACATTTGAAATAATAAGCATGAATCATTAAACTAATATTTTGAAAACAGTTTTTGAAGTAAAGTATCTTTCTTTTTGTTTTTTTTCCTTCCTTAAAATCAAGCACATTAGATCACATCTCAGGGGCCAAATTAACAAAGCTTAAATGCTAATTCATCCCTCAAAATTGACCTCATGACTTTTCAATTATAAACTTCCTTGAAAAAAAATTTAATCAATAATAGTACCTTCATCATTAAGTAAACAAAATAAATAGAACCTTTTTCTTCTTAGGTCCAACTAACCCAAGAATCAATCAACTCTTTTAATCCATGACTACTTGAAGTTAACCTTTAAACCAAGGAGTTGAAGTTAACCTTTAAACCTCCCCATGGGGACTCAAACATTAAACTCTTCTTCTCAATGCCACCTCTTAGTTAGAGTCTCCATACTGGTATTTAGAGTCCTTGTTCTCACTGTCCTAGAGTCTTCATCTCAAATTTTAGCATTTCTTTTTTTTTTAATATACTTGTGAAAATTCCAGATATTTATAGACCAGCAATAGATTAATTTTCACTTAAAAAGAATTTTACAAGAGCATTAGATCAATTTTCACTTAAAAATAATTTAAAATAAAAAATAATGAATGAGATTATTTTACCCTTAGAGCCCCACGATGGATGGAAGCAGCTATCTACATATGATTATTTATGATCATTCTAAGAAGAACCAAAACAGACCAAAACAATAGTTAACTAATGTTTTGAAAATATTAAAAAGTAAAGAAATAAATAGTTGTACAAAATTATCAACTTTATATCATCAATGATCTTATTTCCACAGGAAAGTATTTTGCATTGCTCTACATAAAATTATGTATTAATTTTATAGAAAAAAAGAATTCGTTTTTTTATTTTATTTCTGAATTATAGAAAAAGTTAAATCAGCATTCAGTCATTTCAGTGATCCCGTTATTTAATCTTGGTCCTTGACGTATGCCAGATTCGATTCCTAATGCTGATAGTACCCATGAGAATGAAACAACCCATAAAATAATTGCAAAATTAATACTTATTTTTATATAGATAAATGGGAAAAGATTTCTTGACTTTTTCATTTTATTTGGTTGAATTGCATTTTTTATTTAGTTGTTTTAATAATGAAAATAAATAAATTATAATAGGGGTTTTATAAATTTATTAATCTAGGCTTATATCTAAATAATTTTAGATTATGATAATAAAAAACTTAATATTCATAATTTTTTTATTATTATTATATTTAAAAACCTAAAAATAAAATAATAAAAAAATTATATTTTATATTGAATGATATAAAAAATAAAACAGTTTTAATAGTTCATTTATGTACATAAAAGAATATTAATTTGTTCATAAGAAAACCTGATTAGATAAACAACAATACTGAATTGTTTAAAGTTATAACCTTTATACAAGTTATATTTCTGTAATTTCTGTATTTTCTTCTCCTAATCCAGGTCCAAGAACAATGTTTATTAATTTATTAATTTATAAATATTATAAATTACTTCTATTTGAACGACAATTAAAAATTAAGGAATGTATCATCTATAGAATCAAAATGCCTAGGACACACTAAAAAAACATCAACTAAAAGTCAGTATGCCAAAAGATTGATTTACACTTAAATTTTAGATCTGAAAAATTATTCATTATTGTTACCGAAATTGACTCTTAATTTCTTCCATACCTAGTTATTATTGAGAACTCATCTTTGCAAATCATTGGCTATTATTTTCCAGATAGTTAGAAATATCAAGTTGAAATTTGGGAGTATAAAATTCCACTGAAACGCTCAAGAATATTAACTGAAATTACAAGATTGGGGTGTGTTTTGAGAGTAAAACTCAGAGGAGATAGAACTGTAATTGTAATTGTATGGCTCTGCTTCACACTATGCAACATATCCCCTGAATAATTTGGAGAGGAATATTTAATCAGAGGAAATAGAATTATAATTGTAATTGAAGCCCAAGGAGGTTTCTATTGCTTTGCTTCATACCATGCAACATAAAACAATGAAACAGATCGAATTAAGAAGAAACTGTAGAGCCAAGAAAGAAAATCGAATAATAAAATTGAGATGAATGGACTGGGTTTTTGCTTTGAGAGTAATGGAGGTTTCTTTAATTCAGCTATTTTAATTCAAGAAACGTAAACTTAGTATCATTCAAGATGAAAGAAAACTAAAGAAACATAAATTTAGTATCATTCACGATGAAAACTACACAGAAAGAACAGAAAGAAAGAAAAAATAATGAAATCCAGAGAGAATTTAAAAACATTATCATCAGGTCAGTCCGGTTAAAAACTCTACTTCAATTTAGGCAATTACTGTTGTAACAAATATCAGTTACAGAAAATAGAAAAACCCAAATCATACAAAACAGAAAAACCCAAATGAACCAAAGCCATCCACATAGAAATTCTTACCATTGGAATTGATGAAACAAACCGGCTCTTCATCAAAGATAGAGCAGGGTTAAAGATCTAAAACTAAATAGAAAGGACAGAGCCAGAATAAATGCCAACATAGAAAGGAGCCAGAAAATCAAAATAAAACTAAAAATCCAAAAGGAATGGGATTGCCAGCAGACTAAGAAGAGAGAAAAAAAGATTAAAGTACATAGTAGATTTAAGAGATTAATGAGATCCAGAGAAATAACAAAGAATAAGGATTTAAAAACATTGACATTAGGCCGGTACTTTTAAAAATACTACTTCAATATATAACACTAGTTATATATATCTTATCTCATCATATGTGAGACTAGCTATAACCTTACAGTAGTCCTCTTCAGTTGAGGACCCTCTGCTCAATCATTATCATTCTGGTCCACATACAAGCTACTTACCTTACATCAATGATCCAGGGATTCTTCCGACTCTTGCATTATCTAAGTCTTCCATTATCTAAGCCTTCCACTTCGCCTCCATATACCCGTTTTTCAGCTTCATACGTTTTGGACGCTCTAGGTTACTGGATAACTATTGCATAGATTCGAACCTCCCTTGGTAGATATGCCACATAGCATTTTGAAATCTGCTCGTGGAGATATGCCGCATAGTGGTAATAACGGAGGTTCATGTGTTGAACCCACAAACATTGAAGCATGAAGAAACCCAGTGGACGTTGATTGTGGTCGCAGCTCTCTTATTCCACAGGCCTATGACACAGCAGGTTGTCACGACACGACCACCTGTGGAATAAGAGAGCTCCCACCACATTGAACAGCCGTAGGGTGTCTTTTTTTCTTGGTGTTTTTGGGTTCAATACTCGAAACTTCTTTGTTACTTCTATGTGGCATATCTGAGTTTAAAATGTTATGTATCTACGAAGCCAGGTTCGAATCTGTCAGATAGTTATCCTGGAACCTAAGCGTACAAAACCTCTGAAACAGAAAAACCTAGAAAAGGGACAACAAGGTATATGGAGCGAAAGGGAAGACATAGATAGTCAAAAGAATCCCTGTACCAGAATGATTGAGAAGAGGGTCCTCAACTAAAGAGGACTACTGTAAGGCTATAGCTATAGGATGATATATATATAAATATTAAGGACCTAAGTTTCCATCAACGGTTTTCATTTTCCGGGTTTTTGGATCAAAGATCCATATAAAATGGAGAGGAGTTAGAACAACGACTAAATACCAGCCTGGCGAGTTAGAGGCTCCATGCAAATACCAGCCTGGCGAGTTAGAGGCTCCATGCTATGGATATGGACCGTTTCATTTAAGAGGGGGCATTGAAAAGAAGGATTTAGATATTTGGGTCCCTAGCTGGAGGTTTAAAGGTTTAACATAGTTGATTGTTGCTATTAGTTGGACCTATGAAGTAATGTAAATGATTCCATTTCATGTTATTTATTTAATGATCAAGTAACCAGTTATATTAAAAAAACAATCTGTTAATAGTTTTAATTATAGTTTTTAATTAACGATGAAGGAATTGTTCATATTTTTATTAATAATATTAATAGTTATAATTATAGCTTAGTTTAGTGTTTTTTTTTTTACTAGATTGAAGGGATTGATATTTAATTTAAAAATAAGTGATAATAAAATTTATTGATTTTTAGAAAGTATTATAAAGGTTTTTATTTATTTTATCCACTAATTAGGTGTTTTTATTTTGGAATGGTGTTTTTAGAATTTTAGTTTAATTATGGATGATTATTAAGTAGATGACTTCAATGATATCCTAGAACATATTTTATAGTATTCACAAATAAAAGGTTAAGATTTATTTTAAAAGTAATTGTTTCATTTTAATTAAATAAATTAATTTTAAAAAATTAATATCAATATCAATTATGGTTCTATGGGTTTGATATTGTAGAATTGAGGCTTCTGTCATCCATCATAGTTATAAGAAGAATTTTGGTGTGATTTTCATCCATCATAGTTATAAGAAGAATTTTGGTGTAAATCACATATAGAAAGAACTTTGTCTACGTGTTTCCAACCAACTAGTGTGGTTCATGGTCATGACAAGTTGAAAAATCACATAGAGTCCAAGTTAAATAGAAATCCAATGGGTAAAAAGATAAACCCCTAATTTTTTTACTAAGACCAACGTCAAATTTTCATGAATTAATTAATATTATTATTATTCTTATAATTCTTATTTATTCTATTTATTATTTTATTATAGAACAAGATAAATTAGGTAAAAATAAGTTAATGGTTAGTTTTTTTAATAATTTAGTTTATCTTATTTAATTAAATTAATTAAATAATATATATATATATATATATATATATATATATATATATTATTAATAATAATATTAGGATTAAAAAATAAATAAATACCAACCTATTAATGTAATAGTTAAAGAGTTAATTTATTTGTTTATTAAATTATTATTAAAATATTATTATTGTTAATATTATTTTTTCTTTTATTTATAAGATAAAATAATAATGGTTAGTTTATTTAAAAATAATTCATTTATTTATTTAAATTATTAAATATATATAAATATTTTAATAATAGTAGGTCATTAAGAAAAAAGCTAGGATATATAACCATACTTTTAACGGTTAGTTTTAAAAAGTTAATTTACTTGTTTAAATATAATTATATAATTAATACTACTATATATATATATTAATAATATATATATAGTTAATAGTAAGATAATAATATTAGGTGTTAAAAAATAAAATACTTATTAATGGTTGGCTTGAAAAGGTAATCTATTTCTAAGCTAAAATATATATATTAGCTAAGATTATACTTAATAATATCAATCACGAAAAGAAAAATAGAAAACCAAACCGGAAGACTAACCTAGAATAAAAAAGAAGGAGAAGGACCCAAAGATCAAGGAGGAAAAGGAACAAAGGAGGCGGGGGAGGGGAAGAAACACTAAGATGAAAGGGCAGGGATCTAACATCTACTGATCTTCGAGTCGTCATCTCTGTTGAGATTGTTAGGCCTTCTTTCAATTTCAATAGCTTCCCTGAATTTACGATGATGGAACTGAGCAACTTTGGCAACGACCTTGGCCTCCTCTATGCACACGTGATGATTGGTCTTATCCACATGCTCTGCTAATGGTGAAGACTTGGTTCTCCCATGTCTCAGGTCAGCTGCATGTTCGCTAATTCTCTGATGGATGGAGCGCCCTATTTCCCCGATATAGGGAGTCCCACAAGAACAAGGGATCAAATAAACACCTTCATGTCCTTAGGGTTAACGGGATATTTTACCGATGTGAGGGAATTACGAATGGTGCTGAGGGGCCTGAAGGTTGACGGAATATCAAACCTCCTAAGGATCCGAGCAATCTTGTCCGTGGTTCCTTGGACATAGGGAAGACGGACACCTAGTCTGCGCTCCTTAGTTTCTTTCTTAATTAACGCATTTCTCGAGGCTTTAAGGAAAGCCTTCTGACCAAGGGGCCTACTATATCCATTCTCCACAAAGACATCAAGGAGATGGGATATCTCCTTATCTAAGCTCTCATTATCCGAATTCCTAAGGGCACGAGTAGCGAGGGTGTTAAGAACACCCATCTTCTGAGCCGAGAAATGATGGGAATCAGATCTGTTTCTTCAACTTGTCGTGATGATGAACCACACTAGTTGGTTCGAAACGCGTCGACAAAGTGTGTGATATTACTGAGTTATGGTAGTTCTTTATGTTATTATAATAAATAATTTTTACAAATTAAGAATTTCATAGTAAAGTGAGGTGAATATTTTTATAGATCAATGACTCACATTTATTTTAATTGTAATTGTGCCCCTTATATATTTTTAATTAAATATATTTTTTTCAAAAAAATGTCATGCAAACAAGAGTTATGGTTTCTTGTACATGTGGCATTACTAATCCATGACATTGACCTATGGTATTGTAACAAACCCCTATTCACAAATTAAAGGTTTACATGGTAAAGTGTTGGTCAATCCCGATGGTTAAGAATAACAATAATTTCAAATTGAGTTGTTTGTAGTTAGACTTTTCTAAAGCTTTTCTAGTGGGTTTTTCCTGTGTAATTTCTATAAAATCACACACGAATTTATTGAACTCACAAGCTTGATGGGTAATCTTTGCACATTCAAGAAACCACTTTAAATAACACAAATCAAGATTTCACGTCACATTTTTCTCATGGATTCCAACACTTGAAAATCCAAAAAATCCCTCTAAAGACAAGTCCATTTAAAATAAACTTATGATTTAGTTAATTTTTATAGTTGTTTTTATATTTAACAATGTAAAATTTATCATGAGATAAATTTTTTCATGTTTATCAAAGTCTACCAACATGCCTAAGATATTTGAGAATGTGAAATACTTAAGATTTGCAAATTACATTTTATTACTAATGATTGAAGAATAATTAATATATTTTATTCATAAGGTACAACAAATTATAATTATAGTTATTTCTATTTATAAATTATAAAATAATTTTAACCCAACCTTAACTACCGTACAAGTTAGCTTAACTGCTCAAGTTCCTATTGCTCAGTACCTCGATTTGGATGTCACGGTCAATTCTCCATGATGCCCTCATGGTTAGGCTTTGCTAATTTAGCACTTGTCTTGGGATGTCATCCAATGTGCCGAGATTTTCGAGGGAGGAAAATAAAACTAAAAAAAAATACTTTATTTTAGCAATGAAAAACATCAAAATCAAATTAAATTGATAAAGTTTAATTAAAGATAAATTATTGATAGTAAAAGTAGTAATAATAATATTTTCCATTAATAGAATAATAAAATTATACTTAACAATTATCAAGGTAGAATTTCAGAATATATATTTAGTCTTTTTAATAGCTTATTCATGGGTTAGATAGGTGTATATAGAGTTAAAGTTTGTCAACTTATTCGTGCGAGTGTTGAATTTAGGAGGAGATGAAAAACTAGGATTTTGAGTCTCGAAATAGAGGGTTCAATGTTTTATGATAAAATTTAGGTTCAACTTATTATGGAATTTATTAATAGTTTCAATGCAACATACTACCTTCCTTTACCACTATTTAATTCATTAAGGAAGTTTGGGGGTTATTTGAGAATTCTTCATTTTCACAATCATCTCTCAAATATGTAGTTATGACTATTTTTTCACTAGCTTCCTCTGCACATCCACACTCTCTACACAGTACAACAAAATCCACCTCCCCCCACACGTCCTTTGCACATCCATTCTCTGGATTCTACATAATGAAAGCCACCTCCACATAGCATCATAGTGTCAGTTTGTTAGAGAAATCACTAATGAAATTCTCCCACCCCTTGCTTATGTAAATGACATTGTTTGGTGTGATGTGCCATGGAGAACTTTAATATTTTACAATATTTAGTAATGACTAATAATTTCATTGAATAAAAGTAATATACAAGGCAATGATGTTTGAGTAATTTTACCACACTCCTGTAATTTTCTTATTAATTTTATCAAAGTGAAATATTTAATAAATTAGCTTTACCAAAATGTGTTTCTTTGGCTCTAGAAGATATAACATCTTAGTGTTGAGTGAATTTAATAGTTTCAAGAGCCTCATTCTAAATGCGGGGTGTAAAAGAAGCTTGCTTCAGACATTGAAAGCTTTCAATTAAAGCTCTACAATACTAAAGCTCTTTGTCTTGTCATTGTTAGATCAGTCTTTTAATTTACCAAGTGTCTAAACAATCTTCTCTTAAGTGTGAGAGATGTGCAATCCAAACATCAACATTGAATAAATAATATTATAGGATTATATTAATGAGTGCTATATCAATATGTGTATCGCCATAGCATATTAATTGATCTACTCAAAATCAATATGTGTTTCCCTATGAATATGATGGTCCAATATTTATGTATGTCTCTTCATAAGAGTTCGGCCTTTCAAGATATTTGTATGCTCAAAATAGATATATATGTAATTTCTTTTATGTTCGAAGGAGATAAAAAAATTATGATTCCTAGTTTCAAGGAAGTTTAGTGTGCCTGAGTGCGAAGAAGTGTGAATAAATCACCATTCTTCACATTTTCACACTGGTTGAACATATCCATCAAACCATCTAATAGCTTCCATGAGGTCGAATAAAAACATTGTTGGCCCATATCTATATCATTCAAAGCTCAAAAGCCCCATAATATTCATAACACTACTAATCATTTGTTGAAATTCCAAAGAATTAACTTGTGGAATTAGTGTTAAATGGGTAACATTGCATGAGTCAAAGGATTTGACATTTTGTAAATCTTTGTTTGCATAAATAGATGGTGTTTAGTGCTTTCATTTGGAGAAAATCCCAACGAAGAATTGAAATTGGAGCTCATTTCAACATCACAAGAGGAGGAGGTTGACATCTATGTTGAACCCATAAGATTTTCATTCTGATATACATTAATGACTTTGTTCAAAATTGAATTTTGGAACGCATATAATCTTAACTAGTCCCCCATATTGTGGAAAGTGACATGAGTGAGGATTCCTCACACACTTAGGCATTGAGGTTGTGTTAGTGCAATCATATCTAGTTGGCATCAAACATTTTCAACTCACAATGAACTTGGAATAAGTGATTCATTCAATTTCCATTTCATTTTACTCCTAGCATAAAATGACAATTAAAGTATACTTCATGTCTATTTACAAATGTCTTGGGTGGGTACAAATTGACATTTATTTCTTGCAGAATTGTTGAATGCTCATACAACACTTTCACAATTATATAAGTGCCCTTCACACTCCTATAAATGAATGGTTTTTGCGAATTAATTTTGACATGTGTTTCTTTTGGTTTCCATGTCATGTTACATAGATTTGGAATTTTTTCAACCCATTACATAGGCAAAGTTTCGTTTTCCTCATACCTATTCAATTTCCTAGATATTTTGAAATCTCTAATAGATATAAGGATGATGGTAATTCACAAACTTCTTTACACTTCCAAAAATATTTGGGAATTATAAAAGGTGTAAATATATCCTAGATATTTAATAGACATGAGAAAATTTAATAGTTGAAATTGAAATAACTACATCGACTGCATGTAATTCATAGATGTATGGCTATGTGAATTCATGTCTCTCACTCTCCTAGTTGTATGGGTCTTTTCACTCTATCTCTCTATAGTAGGAGAAACATTTGTTGAGAAGGAAATTTATCTGAAGTTGATGAAATCATGTCCAAAGTACGAAGGAAGGTTCTTTCATTGTGGAGAGGAAGCTTCCTCTACACCTCCACACAACATAACCATACAACTTTCCTTACAAATGGCTTTGATTTATCTATTATGTTACCTATGCCTTATCTAACATACATCATGGATGAACGTGGAATTTGGCATTGATCCACCTACACTATTATTTCAAATATGGTTTCAATAATTTATTGGGTTAAAGATAATTTCACATCTTTTGAGCTGAAGCAAACCAAATGGAGAAATGCTATAGAGAAATTGGCCATATAGAGGAAATTCAAAAAAATAAGTCGATGAATTTTATTTTAAATGATAAAATCACACACATATGGTTTCTTTGATAATTTTCACTTGTTATAATTCAATTGGATTTGGATTATACTTTAGACTCTCATTATCATTTTTATGTTTTCACACTAAAAATGTTTTATTTGACTATTTAATTTTATATGAAAAAAACTACAAGATCTGTCTCTTAATCATTTTTTCAATCAAGGTCAATTTGATTTTGTAATACTAAAAAATATATTCCAACCAAGATGTTGCATAACAACATAGATAATTGAAAACCCTCTTTATTAACTTTCGAAAGTGAATGAAGAAATTATACCTATACTATAGATACTTTACTAGGTTTTGGTTTTAAATGAGGAAGGAAGGTTTTGAGTTTGCTCGTTGCTACTACTTATTATTCATGTAGGAATAATATTACAATGTCAATGGCTTACACCACTAGATATGCTCTCCATGCCTAGCTGTAGTTATTGAATAGGAAATGGTGTTTATAGAGGAGAAGATCTAAGTGTGTGGTCTTATTTGGAGAAAATTAAGACAATGTGTAACACCCCCACCCTACATTTACCCAATTTCACTGGTCTCTGAGGGTAAACATGAGATGAAGAGTTATAATGACATGAACCAACATCCAATCTTCACTTATCGAAGTGGGGCTGACTCTTACAACTCACAAACATCCATCAAGGCTTACAAGACACTTAGGGTCCAAGAAACCACCAAAGGTGACCAAACCCCAAGTTGAAGCTACTTTTTTTTTACTACACGCCCAATAACATGAAAAACCCTACAAGGGAGCAGTTATAGGGCTCTAACCACATGCATGACACTTCCTTCATGCGGTTATAGCCGAAAACGTCTAGTTAAGAGGGTGTTGTCTTGAAATCTAAGCGATAATTCCAGGCCAACCTCCAGACCACTGCCAAGAACTTCGTGTAACTTTTGTGAATGATAAATGAATTAAAAACGATGCTAATAACTTAAAAATTGAATAAAAATTTGTTAAAAATAGGTTAAACCATCATATTTATTCCATCAAACATATGTTGAACATATAAACTACAGGTCATGAATGTATATATGATGATATGACTCTGAAATTTATGTGAGAATTGACAAAAAGGTCTAATGACCTATCATAATAGTTGCAATAATACTTGTTATCCCATGTATTCATTAACCATCAAATACTTATCAAATATTGAATAAGACATAGCTAGAGCACATTACCCATCCATGATTATAACCAACATATAATGAGATTATTAAGTAGGACAACACAATCATCATAATAAAAAGTATAAGTGCTCATAAATTATAATAGGCTAACAACTCTTATTAAATGATGCAAAATCTAAGCAAGACATGGAATTCCACATACCGCTTGATCATAGATTGTGATGAACTGAATCTTTCTTTCACCCAATCACCCTCATTCCATATTCCAAGCATGAATTTGTAATCTAAAGACGTAAACAACAAAGGCTTATCACAGATTAAACCACCTCCACCCTTATGCTACTGTGATCTATCCAAAACTAGTGAAGAGTTCACAAATCCCAAAACAAGCTTGGACGCCTCAGAGTTTCTTCACCATTACCTTGAGGAATTTTCTTGTCTCCACCCATATGTTGAGGGCTTCATGGAGATTAAACCTCCTTCACCCCTAACCCTTTGGAATTTTCCTACGACCATATCACGTACTTCCAAAAGCTTCCAACAATAAAAACATCAAGAACAAAATAATCCCATTACACCATGGTTATCCATAAATGGTAAGGAAAGGCTAAAACTAGTGTCAAATCTGACAAAACCCATGCCAATGATAGAAAATTACCCAAATACACAAATGCATGTACCAAACATGTGATTTGTTACATGAAAAATCCTCCTATTGATGTTTCTTAATCCACACTTCCTTTTTTTTCCTTTTCTTTCCTTGTCCTTATTTTTCTTTCCTTTCTCCAATTCTAGAGTGCTCCAAAAATTCTCTATGTGTGCAAAAGTATGAGAGAATAGAGATAGCTCCAAAAAAGAACTGATAAAAGTTGTGACATAATCCTTAGAAGCCTTTTTATCATTGGGGCCTCTATTTTCAAAGCTTTCCTATAGTTTCCATCAATTTTCCTCTCAAGAAAATATGTGACCCTTCATCTGCCTTTTCTCCTATTTTCCTTTATTTTCATAAATAAATTCCAATTAACATCTCTTTTCCTTTTCCAATGCCTTTTTCAATTTACTTCGCCATAATAAACAAAAATTGACACCCACTAGGATGTTTATACCCAAAATTTAACTTGGAGTATGTGTCCCATGAACTTGGTCTTATTTTTCCTTTATTAAATTTATTACATGAAATTTTAACATGGGGCTCTTACAAAACCCTCCCCTTTGGGGAACACCATTGTCAATGTTCTATGACACCTATGACCAACAAATTGTAGAGAACCAAAAAATACTACGTATGGAGCTTTATAACTTAGCTCAATGCAATATTCACAATAAAAACGTCTCCAAACCATGCCCAACATGATAAATATTACAATCATACCACTTATTGGAGCTTTATAACACCACTCATTATGGTGTTTGCAATAAAAATCATACATAGATATGTACATATACCAAAAATTGTTTTCCTCAACTAGAGAACAGTGAAGGATATAAAGCTCTCATCTAATCAATCATCTCCCATCTAGCTTGATAGCGCCTAAAGTGCTTTCGCTACACTCTAAATTTCTCGATTTCTCAGTTCGAGAGCATGAGATGCTTCCACTATAATATGCACTAAGCTTCTAGCTATAGTTTTTCCTTCTAGTCCCACCTACAATATAGACGAGTAAATTACATGGTCAACATTCTTCACGTATCTTTTAAGCAATGAAGCATGGAAAACATCATGGACTTTCAATGTTAGTGATAGTGCAAGTTTGTAGGCCATTGGTCCAATCCTCTGAAGGATCTCAAAAGGCCCGCAATACTGAGATGCCAACTTGCAACATGACCCAATCCTCAAGGATCTCTTCTTGCACTTGATGCATAAGTACACATGCTCCCCAACCTGAAACTTATTAAATTCTATGTATTGATTTTCACAACTCTTTTTCCTATCGTTTGTTTCCTTTAGATTCTTCTTGATAACTTTCATTTCCTATTCCATCTCTATGAACATGTCTAGTCCAATCAAAACCCTATTCATTTTATCACTCTAGCTGATTGGATATTACATCTCCTTCCAAAAATAGCCTCAAATGGACTCATCCTCAATGAGTCATGATATCCAGGTTTTTATTCAAACTATACCACTAGGAGATACCCTTCCCACTTCCTCTACTATTGTATAACATACATCCTCAACATATCCTATAGAATATTTTTGACCCTCTCTATGTGCCCATTTATTTACGGATGATGGATTGTAATAAAATCTAAATATACCGCTAGACCTGCAAAAAAATACTTCCAAATCCTGGGAGTGAACTCGACATCTCCGTCAAATACAATATTCTTGGGAACATCGTGCAATATCACTATCTCCCTCGTGAAGACTTGAGCTACCTCAGTAGCTCAATTAGTAGACTTCACTGGAATGAAGTGAGCCACCTTTGTTAACCTTTCAACAACAACCACGATGGAATCATGTTTTCTAGATGTCCGTCGTAAACCTATGACTAAATTCATGGAAATGAACTCCCATTTACACTCCAGAATTGAAACCGGTTATAATAAAACACCTGGATTCTTGCACTCTAGTTTTACCTATTGACAATCCAAACACCTTGTGATGAAATCAATGACCTCTTTCTTTAGATTCAACCATTCGTAGAACTTCTTCCCACTGTCAAATTATTTTGATATCTCAGGTGACTTGAATATGACTTCACATGAAATTCATTCAACATAAACTTTTTTATCTCATTGTTGCCTAGTGCATAGATCCTATCCTAAAATATTACCAAACCATATCCCATGAGATAGTAATCGAAAAATTTATGACCTATACCCTATTTTTGTAACCTATACCTAAGCTATTGGTACCTTGTTATAGCTCCAAATCTCACTCTTATGGTTTGTGATGCTGCACTCATGGCCTATGGCAACTCCTCCTTCCAGACCTGGTCCAAAATTTAAAAAACAGTGTTTTATCCCTTATACGTGACATTTACCTGAGTTAAATGCGTGTATACGCGGGTAGGCATACAACCAACCCGCTTATATGTATCAAAACACTTAAAAAAATATAAAACTCCTTAATTTTGGGCGGAGATCGGGGGTTTTACCTGCTGATCACCTGTTAGTGCCCATGGCCCAACTTTTCCTAACCAACTCCCAACTAAAAAACTACTTTGGGAGAGGTATAAAAAGACCTCAAAGGGAAGGCCTAAGGGACGAGAGAAGAGAGAGAAGGGTTATTATACTGAGATTTTTCTCGTGACGAGGTCTGAAGACCCTTGTGCCTTTTGCACTTCCCCCATTTGTAAAGGAAACCCTTGTTTCCTTGTCTGTTGATGTTCATCCACTACTTATGACATCGTGGAGTAAGTCATGGAAGGAGTTTGCTAAAGGCTTGAGGCTGGACGGATCCGGATGGAAGCTTTGCTTGGAGCCTGCGAATAGTGACTCAAGTGAAATTATCCCTTTTATGCATTTTATTTGTGTATAATAAAAGAAACATGTCTTGGTTCCTGATATAAACCTTCTTTATGTTTATGATATTCATGTTGGAATTCATATGTGAATGGTTGTTTAAAGTTCATAACTAACTACCTCTCTTTATAACATGAAGATGGTTTCTTTATAATTTTTTGTCCATATACTGTTGTGTTCTTTGGAATTGGTTGTTTTGCATGACAAAGGAGCAAAAGGAACTTGAAGAAGGGTTTGGACCCTAAAGGACCTTCTCAGATGTAGGACCTAAGGTACACCCCCTCTTACCATAGAATTTTCTTATAATAGCATAATGGCTGTGTGAATGTGTGTTTCTCTATATAGACAACTTTTAGTCTACTAGGGTTTCAACCCAAAAGCCCTAGGGGAACATTTCCCTCAATAGAATTAGTGACTCCACTGGGGACAACACTCTTGTTGTTCCTAGTTTGGGTGATTTCAAGCCAATCAGGGCTCAGTTGCATGTTTGCTTGCTGTTGTTGTCTCGTCTGTTCTTGAATTCTAAGTTTTGCTAGTTTCTTGAGTTTGTTTTTTATTTTTCTTGAAATATTTTATATACGTTGCTTTTCTTAGTTACAGAAGCGTATATATGCACGTTTCCTGAAGTTAACTCGCGTATACGCAGGTTTCCTTAGGATCAGTCGCGTATACATGTAATATGTACATAAGTACATTCGCGTATATCTTGCAATTTTCAAGATTTGTAAATCTCTTTGTCTCTGAAGGTCTGTCTGGTGGTTTGATTCAGTCTGAAATAGTCATTTTCCAGTATCAGTTGTTTATTTTACAGCAAGGATCTTGTTCCAAATTCTCTCTGATTGTAAGGGGTATTGGTCTTGTTTTTGTTGTTGCAAGCGTCGCCGTTTTTTGCAAAAGCACCCAAGATTTCTTACTGGAATCTTGGCTTCTCTCATTCCTCAGGGAAGAAAGATTGGTCTCAATCTTTGTGTTAAATCTTTCTTTTGGTGACTTTTTGTTTTCTTGAAAAAACCGCTTCTTGTGACCATCCACTTCTTTGTTTCATGAAAATTGTTGATTGATTCTTTCTTGAAATTTGTCTTTTTAATCTTTTTGGTCCCTGTTGTCAAGGCTTTAACTGCTACTTTTTATTGTTAAGAGCATCTTTAAACACATTTATGTTTGTTGAGTTTTCATCCATTGTGTGGTGTCAACTTGAAAACGTGTTTGTTGCCTATTCTTCAATCACAAAGTTTCATTCTTGTTGAATCCATTTTTGAAAAGACTCTTTTGTTGTTGCTTTGAAGAAAACTTTTTGAAAAACTTCGTTTTGCTTTCTTAAACTTGGTTTTCAATTGGTTTCCTTTTAGTGAATGAAAGTGCTTTATGTTTGTCTTGAAACTTGTTTTTAGTGTTTAGACAAAATGAATGGTAGCATCTCATATTCCATCTAGACATTTTAAGTGGCAAAATAAAAATTGATAAGCAAGCAACTTTCATTTCTTGTTTTTCGAGTTGTTTTGAATTTTGCATCAGCATATATTTGTTGCATTAGGATAGATTTGCATATCTTTTTAGGAATACATAGCTTTGTTAACTTTTGTGAGTGTGAAGCATGAATTAACGAAAATAAAAGAAAATTTTGTTTTATTAGAAGTTCCTTTGAACCCTATAGAAATTGCTCTTCATCGAAAAACAAAAACAAGTGCATGTGCATGTAGTTAGGTTTTTATTAATTTCTTTTGCGTCAAAAACACCACTAGTTTCACTTCCATTATCGTGTGACTTAAAGAACAACCTATTTTAAAATCAAGCGCTAACCAAAAATCACTAATTTCTTTTGTAAAGTTAGATACACCAACAAGTTTTAGGATTTTAGGGCCTTGGATTAGGTGAGTGGAGAGTTAACTCTCCAAGGGCATTTAAACGTCAAACATAGGATTCTGAATAGCGAGTGAAAATCCAATAGCGTTAGGAAGACCAGGAAAGCTCCAGATCTGGGAGTTAAGCACGAGGGTCTGTGAAGATAAGGAAGAGAGATACGCCCTCTCCTACTTGTCCGAACTTACATCACGACTGTTTTGCGTGGCTTTTGCGATGAGTTGGTATCCATAGTTGCTACTCCTAGGGATCTACACAGGTGGCTAGAGAGGGGAATCTCGTGGCACCTGAGGTCGATGTTGCATCACTCTCGATAGTACTACTGGAGGGCACCCTTGCGAAGCTTGGGGGCTTGCACTGGCGCAAGCTGTTGTTAGGAGGTCAACGTAAATTCCTCTATTACCTTCGCTGATAGGACTAGGCCCTCATCATCCCAGAATATCTTCGGAAGGCCCCTTAATTCACTTTCTCGTATTTTGGTGTCCGGTCCTAATCACCCAGAGTGGAAATACTTGGAATTCGTTTGACTGGCTGTTATCTATAGGGACTTTATAGTGTGTGCTCTGTGCTCTTAGCTGGCCTAGCTTTCAATATTTTGAGTCTTTAGTTAGATCTTAACAAGAAATTCAAAGTGGCTGACCGATCACCTAGATGGTCTCGAAGACTTTGTGGTCTTTCACCACCAAGTTTAGAGCCTTCTCCTAGAAGGCGCAGAGGTAGTACTACTGGTGGGTTTCATCCCACAGCAGTTGACGCATCGGGGATTGATCCTCCTCTCGGGGGCATTAGTATTCAAGCAAGGCCTGGCACTTCCGCAGAACAAGAGAGGAACACTCCAGTTCTTTCTCAAGTTCGCTTACAAACGAAGAATAACATAGAGGTAGAAGAACTCTCTGAGTCATTAACGGCTCTGAATTCTCCCCTACCGTCTAGTCATCCAGACATATTACAATACGTTGGGACTCCGATGCATAGACCGTCAAGTGTAGGTTACGCTACGCACTTACCATCGATGACCACTACTAGAAGCATGGCTTCTACTACAAGTGCTACAACTATGCAGACTCCAACATCGGTACAAGGGGGAGGAATGATTTCCATCTCCTCTGCTTCTTTGTTTGGATCTTTTGCTAGCACATCTTTAGTTGGTTCTACCTCCATTCAGTCCATGAGTGGAAATTCCCAAACCAATGCTTTTGGTTCTGGATTCTTCCCATTTGGCACCCATTCATAGGGTATTCCTTCAGTTCCGTTTGGTGCTGCCACGTCCATGATGAGTGGATTGGCTTCATTCCAGGGTTTTCCTTTCGGAGGTGGTCATATACCACATTCTAACCTGACGATAGGATCCATGAATTTTTCTTCTATAGGACAAAGGAACAATCCTTTCCAAGGTTGGACTAACCCTGGGGTTAGTGGCGCGGGAACTGGGAATCTGTTTTTCAGCCAACAAGGGAATAGGCCGTACGCCATAGTTAGTTCATTTCAAATTATTCCTCCCTTAGCTTCGGCTTGGAATCCGTATCAGGGGTTATCAACTACTTATAATCCTTGAGGAAACTTTGCTGGTTATGGAGGTTTTGCGACCGCAGTTGGTCAAACTCTGAATTTTGCTGGATCACAAGGCTTGCCTTTTGGTTCAGCTGGTTCTACTAGTTACTTCGGGCAGCCTGATGCGTTTCAAAATCTAGGTTAATCTTTTCAGAACTTTAGGAGTTCCGCCCAGTCTGGGTGGAATCCCCAAGGTCCTCCTAGGCTTCCGTTTCTGGCAACATTGAACTTGCCAGATCTCACTAAGTTAACAAATGATCCAATCAAGTACAATTCGGCCTGGCCTCTGGTCCCAACCAAACACCCTTCGCACATTCCAAAATTCGAAGGGAAGAGCGGTGAGGACCCAGGTGACCATGTAACCACATTCCATTTGTGGTTCTCATCTACCTCCCTCATCGATGACTCGATTAGGTTGAGACTTTTTCAATGCACCTTGACTGGTAATGCGGCCAAATGGTATATAGAGTTCCCAGGGGGCAGCTTTATATCTTTCGGTGACTTAGCCAATATTTTCTTAAATCATTTTCAGTTGCCTATCCATTATGATGTTGGAACTAAACTACTGGCCACTTTTCTTCAGGATAAGGCAACTCACATTTCTGACCATATTCAGCAATGGAGATGGAGAAAGAGGCTCATTAAAGCTGAAATCCCTTCGGAGTACCGTCTCGAATGGTTTTTGAAATCTTTACAACCTGAGATCTCCAAGGATGCCTCCATGTCTGGAGTCTATTCTGAGGAGCTATCCATTTTTAGGGCCCAGCAATTAGAATTGATCTACTCTTAGTCCGAAATCCTACAAAAATACTTGCCAGATGCTCCTGGGTCTAAGGTTGACATAGCTAAGTTGAAGCCAGGTCCTGACGCGGACGGTATTGTTGGGTCGGTAGACACGAATGCAGTGAAATTATTGAACCAATTGGAGCAATTGTCTTTACAAACTACTTCTAACAACCAAGTCACATCTTCTAACCCTCCGACTTCCAAAACCTCTTCGATTAATGATGTCCAATCTAATAACCCCAAAGGAAATCAAAATTCCAACAGGAAAAATAAAGGATGAGGTAAGAAAAATAACCAGGATGGGAAGGCTGACACAAATAAATCTGGCAATAATGTTGGTGGTGGTAGAAATGATTCTAAAAAGAAAGTTAAGTTTCCATGCAATTTGTGCAATGGAGAACATTTAACTAATCTTTGCCCTAAGATTGAAGATGCTCAGTGCTTGTTAGGGCAGCAAGGGACTTTTAGTTCTCAAGGTGTGTTAACCAACCCTTTTCCCCAAGGGCAACAACTTCTTGCTGGCGCG
Source organism: Pinus taeda (assembly GCA_000404065.3). Taxonomy (NCBI): domain Eukaryota; kingdom Viridiplantae; phylum Streptophyta; class Pinopsida; order Pinales; family Pinaceae; genus Pinus; species Pinus taeda. The sequence goes on from APFE030713614.1 coordinate 105,056, forward strand.
ATTTCAAACCCTAGAACCTCCGAAGGGGGCAACCAGGAAGGGGAAAAATCATCGAATGTTGTCATGGTGGGTTCTAACGTCCATGTGGCTAGTCGGTCACGTGATTATGGTGAAGCCGAAACTTCCAAGGACAAGACTGTTCCCGGAAATATCGACCTTCATATTGAGCGACCCCCTGTTGAGACTATACCACGGATACCAAAAGGTTTCACTAAACGTGCGACTATTAATCCTAATGCTAGGGCCACCCAGAATTACTCCATTGTTGAGGATCTGGCTCAAAGTTCGTGCGCGATGTCCGCTTTAGAGGTTCTCCAGTTGTGTCCAGCTCAGCGAAGCGCTTTACTTTCCGCGATTAGGCCAGCCGATCCAACTAACTCTTTAGTGCTCAGTTTCGACATGTTAAATGTCAAAAAGCGACTCCCTCATCATATGGCTTTCCAAATAACGTGTACATACCAGAAAATTAACATTTTTCATACCATTATTGATGAAGGAGCTTCCACGTGCATCATGTTGATGTCATGCTGGAAGGCTATTGGATCGCCTTCGGTGGTTCCTTCACCTACCGTCTTGACTGCATTCGATGGTCATTCTCATAAGCTGCATGGGATTATCCCGACCTTTCCTATATGTGTTGGGGGCAAGGTCGTTAATACTGAAGTAGAAGTTGTAGATGCTAACCTAGACTATAATCTCCTCTTAGGAAGGAACTGGGTATACGAAATGGACGCCGTTGTTTCGACTCTATTTCGTGTCATTTGCTTTCCTCACGAGGGGAAAATCGTTAAGGTTGATCAATTGGATTATTGTCCAGTCGATCCTCAAGCAAGCTCTCACTCTACTGTTCCTTTATTGGATAACACTCATCCTCCTACTGAGAATTTAGGAGTAGGGATGTATTCCTCATTGATGGGTACCTTTGATCTTCCCTCTCCTTTCACTAAAATCAATGTCGTTTCATCATCTAAGGAGTATCCTTGAGAAGAGTTCTTCCAAACTCATTATTTTTCAGACCTTTGGACCTTGCCTTCACCTACAACCACATTAGTTGAAGGACAAGTGAATGGAATGGCATTCCTTATATCTGTAGTTGAGCTTAGATATCAGTCGATCGTCAACTCTGCAGAAGACCATTCTACTCCTTTTTCCGAAGAGGAGTTAGATGGCGATGTGGCCCTGGCTTGGAGCCTTGATTCTACCTCTACCTTGGACTGCTTAGATTCAGTTTTACCTTCTGAAGAAGCATTCCTTGAAGCAATGATGGGTATAAATTGACCTTGGGAAGATTTACACCTTCGTTCATACTTTCTGCCTCCATTGTAGGAGGTAGAATCTAGATTCTCCGAGCTCTATACTAGTGATGTTTGTACGGTGTCAAATCCTTTGGCTCCAGCGCACATTTGTGTCGAAGGTAATATGTCGGTGATTTCAAAAACAATACCTATAAACATCTCTAAGGACCCTAACATGATCGAGAATCTCTTCATTGCAATTGAGTGTTCCCCTGAAGAAATTCAATTTTATACCGACCTGTTCAAGGAATTTCGAGATGTATTTTCTTGGTCTTATGAAGAAATGCCTGGCATTGACCCATCTATAGTTCAACATGAGATCAACACGTATGACAACGCCAAACCAGTTCGTCAAAGGCTTTGTCCGGTTAACCGTAGGAAAGTAGCAACTATCAAAGCTGAAGTGGAGAAGCTGCTAAAGGCGGGTTTCATATACCCTGTTCCTCTTACTGATTCGGTTTGAAATCCAGTCCCTGTGGATAAAAAGAAAGGAACAATCCGAGTATGCATCGATTTTAGGGACCTAAACAAGGCTTGTCCGAAAGATAATTACCCCATGCCATTCATTGATCAGATTATCGACGAGTGTGTGGGTAATGAGATTTTTTCCTTCATGGATAGTTTTTCTGGTTATAATCAAATTTCTATCCGTTCTGAAGATCAACATAAGAGAACCTTTATATGTCCTAGGGGTACCTTTGCATATAGAAAGATGCCTTTTGGTCTTAAAAATGCTGGAGTGACTTTTCAGTGGGCCATGTCATATGCTTTCCACGACATCAAACATGTCATCAAAGCATACTTGAATGATCTATCTATTCGTTCTCGAAAGAGAACTGATCACCCTAGTCATCTTTGAATGGTTTTTGAGTGATGTCGTTTTTATAAAATCCGGTTGAATCCCAACAAGTGCATTTTCGCGGTTACGTCCGGTCGGTTGTTAGGGTTCATTGTGTCAAATGAAGGGATTCGGGTTGATCCCTTCAAGGTTGAGGCAATAGTTTAGTTTCCTCCCCCGTCCTCAATTCGACAACTTCAAAGTCTTTAAGGGAAGGGCAATTTATTAAGACGGTTTATAGCGAACTATGCCGAGATCACTAAAGAGGTCATGTGTTTACTATGGAAAGGATTTCCATTTGTTTGGGATGACCTTGCATAACGATCATTTGATGATTTGAAAAAGGCTAGTCTCTGCCCCGATTTTGAGTCCACCGGATTATGGGAGAGACTTCCTTTTATATCTCGCTGCAGCAGAATCAACCATTGGTATGGTTCTCATACAGGAGAACGATCCTCTCACCGAGCATGTGATTTATTATTTGAGTCGGGGCTTAATAGGTCCTAAACTTTGCTATTCTCTGGTTGAGAAGTTGGCATTGGGAGCTATCCATGCTGTCCAGTGGCTCTGTCATTATATCCTGTTGTGTAAAACTTTTGTCTTAGTGGTGGTCAATCCATTTCAATTTGTCCTCAGTAGGCAAGTGATTGGGGGAAAATATAATAGATGGATAGTCATCTTGCAAGAATTTGATCTCGAGTTCTTGTCTGCCAAGTCTAAGAAATCCATGGTTTTCGCTGAGCTAATTTCTGAGCTGCCTTCTGGAGAGGATACTGTTTATGAGGAAAGTTTTCCTGACGAACATTTGTTCCTCATCTTTTCACTCGACCCTTGGTATGGAGATATCATTGTCTATCTCCAGACTTCGAAGTTTCCCTCTACTTTCTCAAAGGATGAACGTCGAAAATTATGTCACCTGGCTAAAAATTATGTTATCATTGGTGATACCTTATACCGTCGAGGGGTTGATTCAATCCTTTGGCACTGTTTAAACTTAGAGGAAGTAGAGTCAGTGCTAAATGACTCAGTGGAGCTTGTGGTGGTCATCTATCAGGGCTTGCTACAGCCCAGCGCATCTTACGTGTCGGCTATTTTTGGCCTTCACTCTTTAAAGGCTGTGTGGAAGCAGTCAAACGCTGTCACCCCTGTCAAATCTTTACTCGCAAGATGCATGCTCATCCAGCTCCTATTTTCCCGTTATCACCATCAGTCCTTTTACTAAGTGAGGTATTGATTTTACAACTTGTAATCCGCCTTCAGTGGTGAATCACAAGTACATTATCGTGGTTGTCGACTACTTTACGAAGTGGGCCGAGGCCATGCCAAATTATAAAAATAATAGTTACATGGCAGCATTGTTCCTTTTCAATCAGGTTATCTCAAGATTCGGTATCCCGAGAGAGATTGTCACTCATGGCAGTCATTTCCAGAATCAACTGATCTCTGAATTGGCTCTCAAATTGGGTTTCCGATAGGAGCATTCGTCTCCTTATTATCCTCAGGCCAATGGATAGGTCGAGGCAGTCAATAAAGATCTTAATACGATCCTCCAACAGACAATCGACAAAAATCGGTCCAATTGGCACGTTATGTTGTATTCGGCTCTTTGGGCATATCGGACCTACGTGAAGACTGCTACTGGTTTTACACCTTTTTAGTTGGTTTAGGGGATGGAATCTTTCTTTCCGATTGAATGTGAAATTCCATCTCTTAAGTTAGTTGTTGAACTCCTTCTAGAGACCTCGAGTCTTGAAGAGCGCCTCCTTCACTCGGAACATCTCGATGAGCAGCGTCAAGATCCCACCACGATGAATGAGGCTCATAAGAAAAGGTTAAAACAAAGTATGATAAATCTGTCTGTCCTCGAGTCTTTTCTGAAGGTGACCTTGTCTTGGTCTATGACCAAGATAAAGACACCTTGGGGGCAAGCAAGTTTAAGCCTATGTGGTACGGTCCTTTCATTATTAAACGAGTTTTAGAAAAAGGGTCGTATGGGTTAATCGATTTTGAGGGAAACAAGCTGGCGGAGCCCCGAAACGGGCTCTACCTGAAGAAGTACTTTGCTTAAGTAGGAGTTAGGCAATGCTTCTTCGTACATTATGTATATTTGTACATATATCATGGAGATTTTTTGATATCAACACTTTTTGGTCTGCTGTGGCAGGTGTTGATGGATGACTTGGTCTATTTTCGGTTCGCCGATGGTACTAGTCGACACACTCGGAATCTCGCTTCCGCAGCTTGGGCACTCTATTATACAACTGGTAAATTGATGGTATCAAGAGCCGTATGCGTTGGCCCCGCTTCAAGTAATTTGGCCGAGTATACCGTCATTATTAATTTATTATTCGAGGCAATTTCTCACGAGATCGACACGTTGGTAGTTTATCTTGATTCTCAATTGATAGTGTCACAATTAAACAACATTTATGGGGTAAGGGATCCAAGTTTATATCGCCAGTATTTAAGCGTGAGGTTGTTTCAAAGATCATTTGTTTATATTAATTATTCGCACATTCCAATATCTCATAATTAGTTAGCTGATTCTATTGCTAATCAAGCATTACACTGGCACATCAATCATTCATTACAATAAAATCAAGCATCAAAAAGTCGAACTGTATATATATACATATATATATATAAATATATAATATATAATATATATATATATATGTATGTATGTATGTATATATATATATCATAAACCATCTCAAGTGTACATATGTTGTCCAAAAATATACAAAATCGGGACTCAAATGCCCATAATCATGTCCAATATATATAATGCCCTAGCTCAAGATGATCGGCCAAGTAGGTAACTATCACATTAGCCACACGCCGAAAAATGCGAACCCAGTCACGTGGCATGCCAACCACATGACGCTGCATATCCTCAGGAAGATCCTCTATGGCAGCCATCGGTACTCGGCAGCTCAGTCTCGTCAAGTGTCGTTGGACGTTATTTAGAGTTCATTCTATATCAGCAGCTGTCTCTTCAGCTCCTTGTCCACGTCGTCCATGCCGCGGGAACCCATTTGGTCGTACCGGTCTACTATCTGAAACATGATCATCATATTAGTCATTTGAATCCCATCAAAAATATTTTTCAAAATGCATCATTATATTTGAAAAATCCAAAAAATGATAAAATCAAAAATTATTACCAATCTCGCCCCATGTTGCGTTCGGTGATAATGCTAGATCAGTATCTCTCGGAAATCCAGCTCAGCATAGGGGTAGTCATCTATGGCGATGATCTGCTGATCCCACGAGGTGAAGAAGACATCGTTAAAGGTAGTCCTTGGGACCTCCCCACCACCGAGATGTTTCATCAGATCAGCCCACTAGCACATGTGTGGATCTCATGGGGTGCTGATGGAAACTGCTACCGTGGGGCAGAGTGCGAGAATCTTCTCGAAAAAGAAAATACAGAGGATAGTCCCATATCCAAAGTTTTTGGTTTGTCCCCTCTTGATAGAAGTGAGCTAGCTCTTCATGTTGGCCAGAAGAGGAGTACACCAGTCGAACACAGTAGTGAGACAGTCAACTGCCATGCTCATGGTTAGCCGTGATGCCTGATGCAGAGAGGATGATCCATTCACTCGAGCTATGGTGAATAAGATTATCCTCAGTGATAAACTCGCCACATGTGTGATAGAAATTTGGCTCCCAACCTTCTTGGGATGTCTTAGGCAATATATTTGTACGTAGTCCTCTATTGTGAGACTATTCTGTGTCCTGCCCCAGAATATACTACCTCTCCCCTTCGGGAAAGGCCCGTGATGAAATAGATATCCTCCACTTCTACCCTGAGTGGCATCTGGTCAATCATAAAGGCTTCCTCCTCGTCGTCCCAATAATCATTGAGCATCTCAAGCAGACGTGTGTTTGCTTTCATATTCGACAATTTGAAGAATTTAAGAAAACCGCATCCCCGTAGGGCATCCAAAGCTACAGGTTCATTCATGACTTCATTATCCACCGTTGCGTGCTCTCTTTCACACCAAGTGACCTCATTCTGAGAAAAAAATGATTTGCAACCATTAGTTTTTGTTTAAAATTGGTTCACGGCATATACGCATGTCCCTATGAACATAATCGTGTATAGGCCCGCGTGTACGCGGGTTTCATATTACCAAGCCGCGTATACGCTGCGAAGAAATTTTGGGCAAAAAATTCAATGGTGAAACATTAGCTAAAAATCTTAAAACTAGTCACAATCAATTGCAAGCTAAGTATAAGAGTTATCTCGAGGCTTTTGAATAATTTGAATGGTCAAATTTGGTATACGCGAAGTTTTCTCCTTTTGCTCCAAATCTTTGCTCTCAAACTCAAATGGTAAAAATGGTGAGTCCAAAATCCCTTTTATAAGTTTTGGAAATGCAAAATTTTTTCAAAATATTATTTTGTTTGGCCTGATGTGACTTTTAACTTGGGAGCTTGGAATTTCGAGAATGGTTTGTTTTTCAGGACATTTTGGACGTTTTTTCGATAGTTTCGAGACGGTTCCATGACTGCTGACCCATCATGGCAGGTATCGTTTTCTCACTGGCGTACAGGTTAGTGACACCATTTTTCGATTGCATTATGCATACTAGCCTTCATTCACCGATACATCTGCCATAGTGTCTACCCCATCGTGTTATGATTCGTAAGCCATCTTCACTCGCTGATTCTTGAAATCATTACATGATGGTAGAGCCATCCTTTACATGGGCATCATAGTTAGCACCTCACTGACATTTGTTGCCCATGCTGCTATGATTTGAGTTATCTCTTCCAATCATATGGAGGGTTTGTTCGTGCCTCCTGCATGATGAACTTATACAGAGTCATCATATGCTACCACATAGTCACATTGAGTCATGCTTTTGATGAAGGGAAGTTAGCCTGAGTCGGCCTCTCTGCGGTGTCTCTTGACTGATTTTTCAGTCGGCCATCCCTAGTTGTCAATGTCATGTCTATTATCACATCAGTTATATTGGTCCTTTACTCGTGCCGGTTTGAGAAGGTCTCCATTGAATTCTTGCTGGCGGGTCTTGTCCTTATCGATGACGACATCTTGCTCTGAGGATAGGCTTAGTGTTGCACCCTGGCCCTATTTTCATTGTTGATACGTCACCTTGTGCTCAGCATCGATCAGTATCATGGGTCTTTCACTGAGTGGTTTCCCTTGTGTTCGACATCAGCTCACATTATCACACATTGCGATTCTTGTAGTACCTTGGTTTCCATTTGACCCTATTGGTGGATACCTCGCCTCTGTGTTAGCTTTTAGAGGGTTTCTGTTGTGCGCTAGCCACATCTTGTGTACACCGGAAATGTACTTCGATTGGGTTACTACATCTCTTTCATTCGATTCCTTCCACATTTTTGGCCTACGGGTTACACTCGTGCTTGATTGATGAAGGATGCCTTAATGCCTTCCTTCGAGCGGATCTTTCCCTATCGACTTCGTCTCATTGCTCTGGGGCAAAGATCTAGAGTCCATTTGGTAGTACCTTGGGGTTTGCAGTCGTTAGTGGCAAATCCTTCACTATCGACAGTGGGAAACCGTAATTGTCTCATGATCGATAGATTCTTATAGGTGTTCAACTCCAACTCATCTATTCACACTTGTTGGATTGTACTGGGTACCTTGACGCTCATTATCATTATTGGTGAGTAGTCTCGTGTTTGTTAATGGTATACATCAATGACCGGTAATCAAACGATTTCTCACATGGTCGACTTCAGATCATTTATTCCCATGGTGTAGAAATGTACCACGACGGTCAGTTAACACCTTAGGTTGTATCAACATTCATTGATTCACTTAACAGTTGCTCCTGTTGCTGCTAGTTGATACCACTCCACCTTATATGTTGTAGTCAGTCATGGTGACATTATATATGCTCGCACCTGAGTTTCTAGTGTAGTACCATCCTTTTCCATCATGTTCAGTCGATACCTTTTGGAATCAGTCTTTGATATCAGTGATCCATTGTATTTTTCAGCATCATTGATAGTCTTATATGTGATATTCAGAGATGTACTTGTTCGATCATGATCAAATGATCCATTATGTATTTTCCAATCATTTATACTTCTATACTTAGTGGATACACTTGTACATGATATGCAGACATGCTTTGCTTTCTCTGAGCATGGGTATGCCCACCTCAAACAATGTTTCTTTCTGATCTCCTTTTGTGGCTTGGCAGGCTGAATTCTGGTGAAGTCCTCCTCAGTTTTTGGCGGATTTCATTTCCATGTACTTTCTTAATACATTTCGGCCATCATGTACCCCTTCTGACCTCATATATTAGGGGGCATCTGTTATAGCTCGAAATCTCACTCTTATGGTTTGTGATGCTGCACTCATGGCCTAGGAAAAACCCTCGTTCCAGACCTGGTCAAAAATTTAAAAAACTGTGTTTTATCCCTTATACGCAACATTTCCCTGAGTTAAATGCGTGTATACGTGGATATGCATATACTCAACTTGCGTATATGTATTAAAACACTTAAAAAATTATAAAACTCCTTAATTTCGGGCGAGGATCGTGGGTTTTTACGTGCTGATCACCTATTAGTGCCCATGTCCCAACTGTTCCCAACCAACTCCCAAATAAAAAACTACTTTGGGAGAGGTATAAAGAGACCTCAAAGGGAAGGCCTAAGGGAGGAGACAAGAGAGAGAAAGGTTATTATACTGATATTTTTCCCCTGACCAGGTCTGAAGACCCTTATGCCTTCTGCACTTCCCCCATTTGTATAGGAAACCCCTGTTTCCTTGTGTGTTGATGTTCATCCACTACTTACGACATCATGGAGTAAGTCATGGAAGGATTTTGCTAAAGGCTTGATGCTGGAAGGATCCCGAAGGAAGCTTTGCTTGGAGCCTGTGAAAGGTGACTCAGGTGAAATTATCCCTTTTATGCATTTTATTTGTCCACAATAAAAGAAACACGTCTTGGTTCCTGATATAAACCTTCTTTATGTTTATGATATTCATGTTGGAATTCATATGTGAATGGTTGTTTAAAGTTCATAACTAACTACCTTTCTTTATAACATGAAGATGGTATCTTTATAAGTTTTTGTCCATATACTACTGTGTTCTTTGGAATTGGTTGTTTTTCCGGAGAAAGGAGCAAAAGGAACTTGAAGGAGGGGTTGGAACCTAAAGGACCTTCTCAGATGTAGGACCTAAGGTATGCCTCCTCTTACCATAGAATTTGCTTATAATAGCATAATGGTTGTGTGAATGTGTGTTTCTCTATATAGACAACTTTCAGTCTGCTAGGGTTTCAACTCAAAAGCCCTAGTGGAACATTTCCCTCAACATACCTATCATCCTAATGTTTGGAAAGCAAGATTCAGTCATGTAAATCTATCCCATATGAACTCATAGTTGTAATGTGATTTATCTGCACTATTTTGCTAAGAACATCTGCAACATTCTTCTCGTTACACTTAATATAATTTATGTTGAAGTCAAACTCATTGAGAGTATCCAACCATATATCTTGCTTATAATTCTTATTAGGTTGGCCAAACAAATATCTCAACCAATTGTGATCACTCATAAACACAAACCTCCTTCGGAGAAGATAGTGCCTCCATATCTTCATTGCATGAATGATCTATGCGAGCTCAAGATCATAAGTCACATAATTCTACTTATGCTAATTCAATTTCCTTGAATCTGAGCATACCATCTAACCCTATTGCATCGAGACTCCACCAAGCCTTCTCTTGTAAGCATATGTACACACCATGAACTTTTTATTTGGATATGTAATCTTTAGAACTAGAGTGTTTGTAAGAAACTCCTTCAACTACTCAAAATCGGTTACATGTTCCTATATCCATTCAAAAGTCTTTCCTTTCATATACAAATATGTAATATGATAGGTAATTTGAGATAATTTCCTCATGAACCACTTGCAATAACCTACTAACACAAAGAATGATCTCACCTCATCCATAGTCTTAGAAGTTTCCCATTCCATGATAGCTCTGATTTTTTCTGGATCCACTACTGTGCCTTCCTTGGAAACAACATGTCCCATGTAATGAACCATTGTGTGAAAAAAACTACACTTACTAAGCTTGGCATACAACTGATGTTGTCTCAATGGACTCAATATTTCTGCTTGGTATTCTTCAGTCTCTTCCTCATTCTTAGAATATATCAATATCATCAATTAATACTTGCACAAGCTTGTCAAGATAAGGACAAAACACATTATTCATCAAACACGTGAAAGTTGTTGGAGCATTAATCAAACCAAAAGGAACCACAAAAAACTCATAATTACCGTACTTTATATGGAATGTGCTATTGTAAATGTCCTCTTATTTGACACATACCTAATGATATGTGATATCAAATCAATCTTCAAGAAGACTACTCCTTTCAAATAATCTAACAAATCATCAATCCCCATTAACAAATATCTATTCTTGATCATTACTTCGTTCAACTACTTCAAATTAATTCATAACTTGAGATTGTTGTCCTTCTTCTTCACAAACAACATGAGATCACCCCAAGGTGATATTCCTGGCCTTATGTATCCCTTTTCAAGCATTTCCTTCCACTGCAACTTCATTTCAACTAACTCTAGAGTACTCATCTTGTAAGGTGCATTTGATGTTGGTCTTTCTCCTACTACCAGCTCAATATAGAAATCCACTTCATTGTGAAGAGGAAACTTTGAAATATTTTATACAAGGACATCTAAAACTACTGCAAATCTAGATACCTCTTCAAGACTTTTTCATCCTCAAAGTTCTTAACGTTTTCACTAGAAATATTCACTACGAACAATATACACCCTTTCCTCTAAATGTGCTTTTCCTACATAGTTGTAACCATTCTTACTAATGTGGCCTTCTTCTTTCTCTACAATATATGCTTCTCTCCATCATCATCCAAACACTCAATAACCTTCTACTAACAATCTACCTTAGTCCCATGAGGGTACAACCTATCCATAATCAAAATTATATTGTATGATCCCAATGGAAGCACATTTAGATGCATTGATGTAGACATATCTTTCATCTCAAATGCTCAAGCTCTCACCCAATCATGAACTCTTTTCTTAGTACCTATATCTAACTACGCCAACCAAGACTCTTCATGCACTTATTTTCTCAAACCACACTTATACACTGGGTTAGGATTAACATGTTATGAAACCAGCTCACAAAAATATAGAGAAGATAGATCAATGCCTTAATTTTCAGCCTCTTCGAGGGGGCAACCTCCTCTACATTACACAAATGAACAATTCTTGGATGATACAGATGACTAAATGTCCCTTCTATATATATGAGTCTAAGAAGTCATAATATAATCAAGCCAACATAACAGTAATCACATAAGGTCACAACAATAACAATAGTGGGTTTCTATGGGGCGCACTAATAACAATATGGGGACAATAGGAGCGCAATAATAACAATAAGGGATACAATGATAATAGTAATGGGGAAATCACTACTATTATAGGGACCTAACATGCCCCTCTCCTTTTGAAAAGTGTTTTCCTCAATGCTCCAGTAGTTTTGGATGCTTCTATATAAAATTCTCATCCTCCCATGAGAAATATTCAGCAAATAAGTTCTTCCACTTGATGAGATACTCTGAAATTGATTGATTTCATAACTGTCAAGTTCTTTTTTCTGTGACTGCTTCCCAATATGATTTTTCCTTCCTCTTCAAGTTTTGGCAATATTGTTTGAACTAGGAGCTTGTCACATATAACCTTTTGTAAACATGAAACATGGAAAACTAGGTGCACTCAAGAAGTTGAAGGAAGCTCCAATTTGTATGCCATAGTACTAATATTTTGCAATGCCTTGTCGAGACCATAATACTTTGGTGATAATTTATTATCCTTCTTATCTTGCTTGAGGGGCATTTGTTTATATGGTTGTAGTTGTAGGAATACCCAGTTACCTACATCAAACTTCTTTCACTTCGATGTTGATCTACCTGTTGTTTATTTCTATTCTGCGCCAATGTGAGGTTATCCTTTAAGAGTTGGAGAACTTTTTGTTTATGCTCAATGTGATGTTCCATTGTTTGAACCTTAGAATTTTCTCTCAAATTTGATGTGATGGATGGTCAATGATATCAATAAAGTTCCATAAATGGGGTCATTTTTGTTGTGGTATGGAAGGAAGTGTTATACCACCATTCAGCAAGAGGTAACCATTTGACCCATTGTGTCTGTTTATCAGATACAAGGCAATGAAGATATCCTTCCAAACATTTGTTTATTGTCTAATTTTTCCCATCAGATTGAGAATGATAAGATGAGCTATGAGCTAACTGAGTATCGCCACCAGAAAATAATTCTGTCCAAAAATTTCCAGTGAAAATGGGATCTCCGTCATTTACAATAATCTTTGGGTTTCCATGTAGCTTTCGAATTCTTTCCATAAATGCAGTAGAAATTGTACTGGATTTAAATGGATGTGATAATGCATGCAAGTGTGCATACCTGGTGAGTATGTCAACTACCAGCATGATGACACTCCCTCCTTTGGAGTTCGGTAAACTTGTGATAAAATCCATTGAAACCTCCTCCCAATGTTGGCTTGGAATGGATAAAGGTTTTAATAGACCTAAGGTATTAATTGTTTCAACTTTATTTTCATGGTAAACCAAAGTTTACACCACAAACTTTTGAATATCCGATTTAAGGCCATCCCAAAAGAGTTCTTCTTAACCTTGTGGTAAGTTTTTAAAAATATTGAGTTCCCTCCTAAGGGAGAAGTGTGCAATTCCATAATAATTTCTTGTTTGAGTTGGGAATTCTTAGATAGGTATAAGTGATCTTTGTACCATAACGAATCATTTTTCCAGCTAAACGTATTAGATGTACTAGCATCTTGTTGTAACTTTTCAATGATTGCCTATACTTCTTCTTTATTCTTCCATTCATCCCTTGGTTCATTAATCTAATCTGGTTTGATAATAAAAATGACACACAAAAATGCTTCCACATCCTCATCCTTTCTTGAGAGTGCATCTGCCACAACATTTTTCTTCCCTTTTTTGTAGATGATTTCAATGTCATAACCCAACAACTTTGTGACCCATTTTTGTTTCTCTTCAGAGGATAATATTTGTTCTAAAAAGTTTTTAATACTATTGTGATCTGTTTTTACCTTGAAGTGTCTTCCTATTAGGTAGGGTCGCCATTTCCCGAGTGCATGTAGTATTGTCAACATTTCATTTTCATAAATAGCTTTTTGTAAATACTTTCCTATGATTGGATGGCTTTCAAAAGCAATGGGTCTTTCGTATTTCATTAGAACAACACCAATTCCATTTCCTGAAGCATCACATTCCACAATAAGGGTTTTTATGAAGTTTGACATAGCTAAGATCTGTGCTTGGCACATCACCTCTTTAACATGTTCAAAGGCGTTCGTTGCTTCTAGAGTCCATGAAAATGCATCTTCCTTCAATAATGTTGTTCTTTCAATAATACCCTGGCAACCTGAGAAATCCTTGCAGGTGCTTTATGGATGTGGGGATTTTCGATTCCTTCATGTCTTTAATTTTTCTAGGGTCTACCTTAACACCTTCATGAGATACAATATGAACCAGATATTCCACCTCTTGTACTCCAAAGAAACATTTGGATATTTTTTCATATAATTGTTTCTCCTCCAATAGTTTGAGCACCCTGTCAACATGTTAAACATCATCCTTCGAAGACTTGTTGTAGATTAGTATATCATCAGAAAATACTAACACAAATATTCTAAAGAAGGGTTTGAAAATGGAATTTATCAAAACATAAAATGTAGAAGGTGCATTGGTAAGGCTAAAATAGATGACCAAAACTTCTTAATGACCCTCAAAAGTTCTAAATTTTACTTTCAGAATGTCTTCAGTCTTTCTGATTTGATGATATCTTGAGTGAAGATCCAACTTGATGAAGTAAATTGATCCATGCAATTGATCCAATAATTGATCAGTGACAAGAATGGGAAATTTGTATTTAATAGTGAGATTGTTGACCTCCCTATTATCTGGACACATATGCCATGATCCATCCTTCTTATGCACCAACACTATTGGAGCAGTGAGAGAACTTTAACTATGTTGAATTATACCAGCCCCTAGCATTTCTGCAACCATGCATTCAATTTCACTATTTTGAGCATAGGGATATATGTACGTCCTGATGTTTGGAGGAACACTTCCTGGAATCAAGAAAATAGCATGATCATGATCAAGAATAAGTGGGAGGCCTTTGGGAGTCTCAAATACCTTGGAATGGTTGTCCAAGAGTTTTTAGAGATCTAGAGAAATATATTATTTCAATGTGGGAACTTCTAGTGAACATAATTGTGCAATTACGCCTCGTTGTTCCTTCTTGAAAAGCTTTTTCATGCTGTTAGAGTTGATTATCTTTCATGGTTTCCTTGCAATACCCCTTAATTAAACTTCCTTTCCTTTCACACAAAATTTCATGAAAAGTTCTTGAAAACTAAAAGCTATTGTACCCAAGGATTTTAGCCATTGGACTCCTACTACAACAACAACACCAACCATTGGAATGGAAAGAATTGGGATATTCAATACATATTATCCCATGGATAGCTTAATATTATGGCACTTTCTACAACAATTTATGTTTCCTTCACTTGCAACCATCAATTGACACTTTGGTGCTAGATATATGAAGCAATTCAATTCCTTGGCTATCTTACAATGAATAAAATGATGGATACTTCCCAAATCAATCAATATTTTTACCTTCTTTTTCTTGATATGTACTTCTATCTTCATAGCTTGATGAGTGGTAATTCCAGCCAATCCATAACAAGATATGATTGGATTCATTTCTTCTTTATCTAAGGTTTCTTCCTGGAGTATATCCTCTTCTTTTGACATTTCTTGTTTCTTTTCTTCCTCCTATTCACAATCTATCTCGAATAATTTCTTCTCAGCACACTTATGACATCTAGTGTATTTGCTATCACAACTATAACAAAGGTATTTTTCTCTTTTTTCTTCCAATTATTGAGGTGTCAACCTTGTTGGTTGTGGAAGGCTAGGGGCAACAACAATTCCATATTTATAGTTGTGAGAGGTAGGCTACCTAGTTGCCATAATTTTGCTTTCCATTTTTCTTGCTAACCTAAATGCCTTCTCCAATGAATCAGGTTCCCAAAGGCAAACTTCATGTTCGATATTATCCCTTAATGTCCCTATGAACACATCATTCCTATGCTCCTCTGGAATATCTTTTACCCTTATCTTAAATTTTTGGAAGTCCTCAATGTGCTCCATCATTGGACCCTTTTGTTTGAGATTTATCATTTGGTTGAAAAAGGTGTTGCTTTTTGTATCCTTATAATGTGCTATCATTTCTTCCATAAAAATTGCCCAAGTGACAATTTGTTTACGAGAGCAAAGCCACCAATACCATACAAGCTAATTTGGTTCTAAATAAAAAGATGCAATACGAACCTTTTGTGTGTTTTTCACGTTATGGAGATCGAAAAATTGCTTCTATAATATCCATGTTCTGGAACCCTTGCCATCAAACTTCCTCATATTGATTATTAGAACATGGTGAGTCTTCAATCCAACATTAGAGTGTACGAAATAATGACTAATATTTCTTTTGTTCTAAACATGAGTTTCCTTTACTACCCTTTCACCATTAGTAACCATTTCTTATAGCAACTTATTCAAATTTATCTTTGATTCTTCCATATTAGCGTCCATTCCATTAATCTTAGTATCCATGCCATTCATCTTAGCTTCCATGCCATCCATATTAGCTTCCATGCCATCCATATTAACTTGCACACCATTCGTATTAGCTTCCATGCCATTCATCTTGGTTTTAGTTACCTTTTGTGAGAGTGAATTTTTTTGTACTTGGTGTTGTAATTTTGATATATCATGTTGCGTTTCTTCGTCTTCTTCATGAGTCTTTGTAGAGATTTCAAGTTGCTTACCAGGTGTTTCAATTTTCTTTCTTCGTGGCACCATCTAATGCTAATAATTCTTTTCTTTTACCTTTCAATTCCTTCAAACTAATTTTTCAAACCAATCTTATACAAAATTTAAGAAAAGCTACACACCATTTTTTCACTTTTTAAGAGCTCTATATTGAATTTGTCGTATCTATGTAACTACGGATCTTGAATATCTAAAATCATGTCCTGTAGTATCCCTTTCATTCCTCTTTCTAACCCCACAAGTATGATAAAGATTGGATTCTCCAAGGAAGAGTTATGCCAAATATCCCATGGTGACCTGATTATACACTAGCTCAGTAGGGTGAACTTGCACAAAGTGCCACGTGTCATTGTTTCAACCTTAGTACTTGAAACTGATGTATAGAAAACTACAGGCTATCCTCTTTCTAAAACTTGTTATGGAATTTCAATATGATGCTCATAAAGAAAGTTATGATGATTTTCCCCAAGTAACTTGTTTGGAATGTAATTTGGGAGCCTACAAAAACTCTAACTTCCTTAGATAATATGTTCAAAAAAACATAGCGAGACAAGATTTGAAGTTTGGACCCGAAGTTCAGAATGATTTCAGCTCAAATGGGTTTTTTTAAGATTCTGAAATGTCGTAGAAGTAAAAATGCCACGATGACCTATTTGGAGTAGTGAAACCCTAGAATCCAAAGCCCTCATACCAAATGTTATAAAACTAGCTCACAAAAACATAGAAAAGATAGTTGAACGCCTTACAATCCAACCTCTTCGAGGGGGAAACCTCCTTTACATTACACAAATGAACAATTCTTGAATAATACAAATGACTAAACCTCCCTTCTGTATATAGGAGTCTAAGGGGTCACAATATAATCAAGCCGACATAATAGCAATAACATAAGGGAACAACAATAACAATAGTGGGTTTTTATGGGGCACACTAATAATAATATGGGGACAATAGGGGAACAATAACAACAATAAGGGCTACAATTACAATAGTAATGGGGGAATCTCTAGTATTATAGGGACCTTACATAACATAACTATAATTAGATCCACGTTCAATGAAAATGGAAACGACTGTACCTTCCTTCTCAATAATGGATGCCTAGTGATCCACCTACTTGTTATGAAATGTTGCATTGATCCAAGGAATTCTCTAGTTAACATCCCCAACAGTCAGCGCCTATTGAGCACTAAGATATGAGGTTTTCTATACTGATATAACATACAATCCTTCTTGTGATAATCCAGTTTCCACATATCCAACACTGCAATGGTTCTCTTCTGCTACCCTTATTTTGTTTCTCTGGGAGTTGAGGTCCATGTCCTTTTTGCACCACACTAAAATTATTGTAAGGAGAAGCATTTTCCTTCTCACCTGCATCCTAAGGTCTTCCCCACTTCACTGGCCACTTTCCTTTAGTCTTATCATTCCCCCTCAAACCATTTTTAGAATTGGAGTTACACTTTGATTTCTCATAATAATGCTTCAACTTTCCAATAACTTATTTTAGCAACCAAGGTTCATGATACTCAATCGAGTCATTGAATTTTATTGGTAGTCTAGTAATGAACCTTTGATATAATAGCCTTGTGCTAAAATTTAATGTAATAAAGTTAATAAAGGAAAAATAATTCCAAGGTCACAGGACACATATTCCAAGTTGAATATGGGGAAAAACATACTAGTAGGTGTTAAGTTGGTTTATGATGGCTAAGGGAAATCAACAGAGGCAATGGAAAAGGAAAAGAGGAATTAATTGCCATTTTATTTATATAAATAATGGAAAATATGAGAAAAGGAAGGTGAAAGGTCATAGGTCACATGTGAGTAGGAAATGTAGGTTTTAACCTCGTACAGAAATTACGTGCATACGAATTCTAAATTACAAGAAAAATAAAAATGCGAGAGCATAACACATAAAACACGTATACACAGAGATTTCCCACTGGATCCCAAAATCGGGACTACCAGCTTCATTTTTCATTATGTTCCTTTCAATGTTAAAATACATATTTATACATGCCGAAGTGTCCAATACCATGGACGGAAAACCATCGTGTCCAAAACCATGAACCAAAAACCATCGCGTCCAAAAAACATGTGCAAAAATCATGCACAAAACCATAGGTGGGTCCGCCCAACCTAACATAGGGTCCAAAACCAAAATTTTCCAGGGCGCTGCCCTGGACCCCATAATGTGTTGTTACGGGTACCCCTCAAACTCCTGTTAACTATGTGGCAAGAATATAACACAACCCAAGAATCTCCCACTTGTTGTTTTCTTTCAACAAGGGGCCATAGGAGAGCTTAGTCATTTTTCCAGCCCTGAAACACCCATTTTTTCTCTACTCCAAGAGAACTTATCAGAGCTCACATATTTCGTCAATGCATCTGCAGTATTCTTCAAAGTGTCCACCTTTACCAGCAACACCTTTTTGTCTTCTATCATATCCCTCACAAAGTGATAATGAACATCAATGTGCTTTGTCTTTGAATGATAAGCAGGGTTCTTTGCCAAGAAAATTGCACTTTGGCTGTCACAGTCTATCCTTATAGCTCCCTATACTAACCCCATACTTGAACGCAATCTCTGCAACCAAACTTCTTCCTTGCTTGCATGAGTGGCTGCCATGTATTCCGCCTCTTTAGTTGATAGTGCCACTACAGATTGTTTCTTACTCATCCAACTCACTACACCTCCAAATAGTATAAACACATACCCACTTGTAGATCTTCTCTTATCCAGATCTCCAGCCCAGTCTGCATCAACAAAGCCATGAATATCCAACACTTTGTCCAATCTTGGTCTTCCTTGGTAGCACAAACCATAGTCACTAGTGCCACACAAATACCTGAAAACCCACTTCACTGCTGCCCAGTGCTCCTTCCCTGGTTTTGACATAAACCTGCTCAATACTCCCACAGCATGTACAATGTTTGGTCTAGTACAGACCATTGAATACATCAAGCTACCGATTGCACTTGCATATGGAACATGGGATATGTCCTCTTCCTCTTCTTGTGTCTTGGGACACTGTTCAGCAGATAACCTCACGCCTACAGGAGTAGGAACCTTCACCGTTACTATCCTGCATATTAAACCTCTGCAATATTGTCTCAACATACTTCCTCTGGTTAAACCAGAGCTTCCTCTTTGCCCGATCTCTTTTAATTTCCATGCCCAAAATATAGTTTGCAGCACCGAGATCTTTCATGTCGAATTTGGAGGACAATTGGGTCTTCAAATCCTCGATAATTTCTTTGTCATTTCCAGCGAGCAAAATATAATCCACATACAAGACAAGATAAATAACATGGTTACCAATTAATTTAAAATACACACAATGATCTGCTTTTCTTCTAGTGAAGCCAAGTCCCTGTATAAATGTATCAAATTTCTGCTACCACATCCTTGGTGATTGTTTTAACCCATACAGAGACTTCTTTAACTTGCATACCAGTTCTTTCTTACCTTCACCGCAAAGCCTTCAGGTTGCTTCATGTAGATTTCCTCTTCCAAACCCCCGTGAAGAAATGATCTCTTCACATCCATATGTTCTACCTCAAATCAAAAGCAGCAGCAATAGATAGAAGTAATCTAATAGGAGTTATCTTGGAAACAAGAGAAAAAATATCACCAAAATCAATTCCCGACACCTAGGAATAACCTTTTGCTACCAACCAAGATATTTCTCCACATTCCCTTCTGCATTTGTCTTCTTCTTGAACACCCATTTGCTGCCAATGGGTTTCCTTCCAGCCAGCAACTCCACCAGATCCCAAGCCTCATTTTTGTGCCAAGATGCCATTTCATCAACCATGGCCTCTTTCCAGAGTTTTCCATCCTCTGAATCCACTGCTTCCTTCACAGTTCTGGGATCATCATCAGTAACAGACAAAGCAAAGTTTGAACAGAAAGCAGATGGGCTATACCTTTCCGGCTGCCTTCTTTCTCGAGCTGATCTTCTCACAGCCGGAGTTTGTGGCTCTTCATCTTCTGATTCCTCCTCTGCTACAGAGTCTGATTCTTCCTCCTTTAGTTCAAACTCTATCTTCACAGGTCCTTTGGTTGGACTTCATGTTTAATAACATCTTTCACCTCTCTGAACACCACATCTCGACTGTACACAACCTTCCTTGTTACTGGGTTCCAAAGCTTATAACCCTTTAAACCATCCTTATACCCAATAAAGATGCACTTTTCAGATTTACTATCCAACTTGGTTCGGTTCTCCTTTGCAACATGTACATACTCATCACATCCAAATACCGTCAGATGTGAAAGAGAGGGTTTCTTACCAGTCCATACTTCTTGTGGAGTCTTATCCTCCAACGCTGATGAAGGTGACCTGTTGACCAAGTAACATGCAGTATCTACCGCCTCTGCCCAGAATTCTTGTCCTAACCCGGCACCACTGAGCATGCTTCTTGCCCTTTCCATCAACGTCTTGTTCATTCTTTCTGCGACTCCATTTTGCTGAGGTGTATATGGAGTAGTCTTCTGCCGTGCTATGCCACACTTCTTACAGAATTCTTCAAATTCCTTGCTGCAGAATTCTCCACCATTATCTATCCTCAGCACCTTTATCTTCTTCTCTATCTGATTTTCCACCATAGCCTTCAATTCTTTAAACCTATCAAAGACTTCAGATTTCTTCTTAAGGAAATATATCCATGTATTCCTTGAGAA
>APFE030713630.1:0-53002 GCA_000404065.3 Pinus taeda
GAGATCCAGTGGGAAATCTCTGTGTATATGTGTTTTATGTGTTATGCTCTCACATTTTTATTTTTCCTGTGATTTAGAATTCGTATGCAGGTAATTTCTGTACGGGGTTAAAACCTACATTGTCGTGGGGTCTTTCCCCTTACAGGGAAGTCAGGAAATTCAGTGGATGAGAGCCGAACTGATGGGAATAAGCTCCTCCAAGCATAAGTACCCATCATGCACCAGGCAAAGCAGCTGCCTGATGACAAAAACGGTGATGGGTGCATGGTGAAAGTGTGGTATCCAAAGAAAATGCAGCAACCTGACCTTCTCCACACCATGCAACCATTTCTGTGGCTCTAACGTGACTACTGGCCCCTCTGTGCTCTGCTTCATGAGGCTCTCCATCTCTAAGTGTGGGAACTTCTCACTGTCAACAAGGTCCCAGTCATTAAACTTCATTGTGGGCATGCGGCCCAAGGGCGAGCCCTCAAACACAATTCCATCAGGAAGGAGTGGGGTCTGGAGTGCACTCTTCATGGCAACCAAATCCTTTGGTATCTTGGTCTTCCCTTTTCGCGGAGGAACATACTTGGGAAATTTCGCTGCAGAGCGCACTAGCTAGATATCCTCCTCTACTTCCTCTGCTTCCTCTACCTCGATGATCAAAGCCCGTAAGTCCTCCTCCTCTTCATCTAACTCAATGGTGATAGCCTTGCCCTTTTCTTCCATTGAAAGCTTACCGAACCGCGGATTCCTTAGGGACATGCAGACTGGTCCCGCAACTTGCTTATCTCTTTCCAGTCTCGGCATCCAAGGTGATTTTGGGATTTCCGGTGAAACCCCAGTCTCTTCAAAAACATCATGTACCGTGTGGGTTGGCGCAGCCTCGCCGGTGGTTCCTTTCTAAAAGCCCAAACTTGGTCTAGTAGCCATCATCTTGTCCGTCCTATATGTGGTCTTTTGCGAACTTAGGGCTCAGATATCGCTCGACGCTCAACACTCTATGTTCTAATCAATTGCTCAAATCTCAAGTGAACAACTGTTGTCTCATGGCTAGCCTTTGGAGTTTTATAGCGCCTTTTGAATTCAAATTCAATCGTTCCCCCTAATTCTGGACCATCAATGCTTTCTTGGAAGCAGATTGTCCCAAATCTTGCCCATAATTCGCGTCTTAAATGCCTGTCGCCCACTCTATTTAGCCTTAAATCGAACATCTCGTCATGAACAATGACATTAGCGGTCACTTCCCATCTTATCCGTGTAGCAGTGTTGTCCCTCGTGCGCAGGCGCGAACCTTGTGATATGTTGATTCTATGCACAAGTCCCTTATCGCATAGCTCCAAAATAGAATTCTTTATAGTCCCACACTATCTTTCAACTACCTGGAGCACTGAGACTATACTTCCTATGGCTAGTCAGGTGGTTGCACCATTTGTAAGAGGCTTCAGCTTCTCTTCCCATATAGTTTGTGGAAAATCCTTAATTTTCCTCGCGAGAACTTACACCACTTGTTCTATCATATGTAGTGCGCTCCCCTGGTTACTGTATTTGGTGAGATGCAGTCGTAGACATGGCAGCAGAGTCATAGATTCTTGGCGATAGTCTTCTAATTCAATGGTATGATCATCTGCACCTTGCCTTGTTATCCTTGATCTATCAATGTGACATGCTTGCTTGATCTCATTTTCTAGCCTCTTGACCTCTGCGTCCATCAAAAGGATTTTCTTCCTTAGTCATACCTAGTCTTTTTCGAGTTCACAAAGTCTAAGGTTCCCTCGCTGAATGGCTTCTTGAATCCTTAGGTGTTTGACCTCGCATAGCTGTGTGATTTCTTCGTCCTGGGCTTTGCGTATTGTCACATCTACAGCTGCTATTACATGTGGATTCCCTTTTTCATTCCCTTCAGAAACTATGGTCCCTACTCCATTCTGCACTGTTGGAATCATTTCCATGGTCAAGTTTTTGCACATGGCCCAATAGGCCCATCGAACTGCTGGTACACGCAGGTCCCATTCAATGCGTCTCGCCTAGTGAACCTTGTTTAGTACTTCATTCACCCCATCAAATGCTTCCTCATGAATAATTAGTAATGCATGTCACCCTTTCTACTGCTACGTTTTGTCCTGATTCTCTATTCTAGGAGTGGTGGGCACTAGTGCCGGCTATACGGCATATGTTCATACCGATCGGGAAAGGTGGGCACGCAATTTGTTCTGCCCCTAGTGACTAGCTCTCATCCTGAGTTGTGGTTCTCCAAAACGTAGGCACATCATCCTTCTACATTCATGCCAATCTTCAAAACTTCCTTGATGCGTACCCCACCGTAGTGTGGGTGTTGCGAACAATGCCCACTTTAGACCATCGAACCACTGTTGTTCTGGTACTGTGCTTTCAAATTTGATCAGGAGTTCATCCAGTGTTGTCAACCGGTCATATATAGGCATATCCCTTGCTTCTATTGTTACACAGCATAGTGATCTATCATCATCTTGCAATTGAGTGTGGCTACCTCGTGTAACCGATTCTTCCATTGTTCTACTTCTTCATCCGAATCCAAAGTGCAGAAGTTATCACGTTCCCATGAAATCCTACCATCTGCTGTCAGATTCACTCAATCCTCTTCTCACGTGGTTATCTTGTAGATGAAATCAAGATTGTCATCGTTATCATCGTCGCGCACCAGTTCAGTGTATCGCACTCCTTCAGGTAGATCTACCAATACTACTACGTGTAGCGACTTGTTTTCAAAGATCATTTTATGCTTCTTCAGATTTATGACTCCATTCATATCTGTGGCCCAGTCTATTTCTAGTAGCATGGGATAGGTATTACTATCATCGACAATCTCTATTACTTCAAAATCTGCCTGCACGCTCGTACCTTCAATATCTACTATCACCCCTTGCAATCTTCCCATGGGCAACATCTTTTGGTTTGCCATTCGTAACTAAATAGGAGACCATTGTAGCGCAGGTCTACCCATGCATTCCCATGTTTGTTTTCGCAGTACATTCATGTCTAATCTAAGATCTAGGATTACCTGATCCATTTCATACTCACCGATTTGCACAATCAACCTCATTTCCCTTCCTGTGCGCAAGGCATGGTTTCCAAGTTTTTGGACCACGTGCGGTTCTTCTGACCCCACGCACCTAGTGATAAGTTCTTGTAGCCCTTTTACTACCTTGTTGTCGCCTAGCAGTTTCATGCATGTCTCTAAAAAGGTAGTGAGGATTCAAGGATCCATCCCTGGTTCTTGTTGATCCTTACTATCAGAAGTGGAGGCCTCTGCAAAGCTCTTCTTAGCTTCCATAAATGTCTCCTTCATGTGTTCTAAATCAAAATTCAGGTTCCTTTGTAGGAGCCTTGCGATCCCATGCACTTTCTTCTAACTGCTTACCTTTATCCTCACTAGTGGTCATACCGCTCCTAAGCATCATGTTTACATTTGGATCCTCTTCACACTGCTCATACGTCATCAGCTGTAAATTCTGAGTTGGAGGGGGCAGGAGTACCCCTTTTTCGCGCAGTCTTGCTATCAATGTAGGACAGTGTTTTGCCTCATGATCAAACTGAGTATAATACAAACATGATGTCCTTGTCAAGTTTGTACAATCATGGGCATAGTGTCCCAGCCCTCTGCAATTGTAAAAAATTAGTTGTCCATGACCCCTTCCTGGTCCCATTCCACCTCGAAATTGACCACACCCCTGAAATCCAGCGCATGTCATTCCTACATTTGGATCGAGAGCTCATGTTTCGATCTGCACACTGTAGCCAGGAGTCTAATCCATCATTAGTTCGTAGCTTCTGTAGGTGCGTTCATCATGGCCTACTGACCTGTAGAAATTACAAAACAATTGTTCGGACGTTTGCGTATACTTCTACAATAGATGGCAATTATCTGTAGTGTGTTTTCCTCCTATCTAACAGAGTGCACACCATAATGTAGGTGCCACATTTGGTCCTACATGTGCCTATAGCCTTAATGGCATCGACCCTCCTCCTGCCAAGTAGTCGTGAAGACAAGACAATGGTCCTTGCCATGCCCTTGGCCTTTGCATTTTATGCACCATACCTCCTCGTGTGCCTCTAGCCACGGTGTCCTATCCTATTTTAAGCTCTGCATCTCCAGACATAGATTTTGCAGTTGTACATGGATTTGTTGGACTCCCAGACCATGGTCTTGTATAGGGGTCTCACGCAATCTCATTGCCATCTCCAAAGCTTCGGCCTGGGCAGAACGTTTTTGTTGTGACAGCATCATCCTTAATTGCGGTGTTAGTGACACTACAAACCATGCGCAATGTTGTCCATCCATCAACGTCATGTTGGATTCATGAATCATACCCTTCAGTCTTGGTCCAGATCCCAGGGGTCTTTCCTGAGAGCATCACGATCTCCTTAAACCCAATGATTGATTGTGTTTTTGACTTTGGCCTACTAAATTCCTTGCTTAATGCATTCTGGATATCTGCAATCCCTGTGTTTGGATGGTCATTAGAATGCTTGATGTACCATGTCAACACGCGATCCTGCAATGCACCAACTAGTGTTTCCTTCTTGATATTATCATTCGTGACTCCTTGTGCTTCCCATACAGCTTTTACCATGAACCAAACTTGGCCTGGATCCTCGTTTCCTACTCCCTTAAATACCAAAAATTTTATCACGCTTGTCATATTAAATTGTGGCAGTGGCGGAGGTGGTGTGGATGAAGTTGCAAGTGAAGATGGCGAAACCAGTGGTGGTATAGGTGGGGGTGGTATGCGTGGAATTTGCTGTCTTATCAGACTGATTGCGGTCCTTGGTGAAACCCTCACGAGCTCCTCCTCGCTTTCCCATGGAGGTGAAATCAAGGGACTAGTCTGTAATTCTTTGTTACTTTCATTTCTATAGATCGTCCCACTTCACGTTGACCCCAACATCAATTTATTCACATAACCCTTTTTTCACACAGCAGCATTTTAATCCAAGTGTTCAAATACTTAATGTACTTACCTCATGGTCCTTTGAGGAAATTTCATTCCACCTCACTGTAACTGATTGTCATGTCTACCTCAAACTTAGTGATAAATCCTCCTATAATTCAATCGAGCCAATGGTCCACAACGCGTCTGAGCTTCTCTTCTGACGCTTCTAGTATGCACACCAATTCAGGAATCCACACAATTGGTTTATCAAGCCTACACCTTCCCTGACTGTCTGCTAGCTTCGTGATCCACTCATACAACTTAGAGAGAAAGAACGCAAAGAAAATTTCATGGATTTCCGTATATAAGTATTGCTCCAACCACTGTTCCTTTGATACTCATGGATTTTTGTTTTCCTACATATTGTCACATCTACCGCTGCTATTATGTGTGGATTCCCTTTTTCATTCCCTTCAGAAATTACGGTCCCTACTCCATTCTGCACCTTTGGAATCATTTCCACGGTCAGGGTTTTGCACATGGCCCAATAGGCCCATCGAACTACTGGTACACGCAAGTCCCATCAAATGCATCTCACCTAGTGAACCTTGTTTAGTACTTCATTCACCCCATCAAATGCTTCCTCATGGATAATTAGTAATGCATGTCACCCTTTCTACTGCTGCGTTTTGTCATGATTCTCTATTCTAGGAGTGGTGGGCACTAGTGCTAGCTATACGGCATATGTTCATACCGATCGGGAAAGGTGGGCGCGCAATTTGTTCCGCCCCTAGTGACTAGCTCTCATCCTGAGTTGCGGTTCTCCAAATCGTAGGCACATCATCCTTCTACATTCATGCCAATCTTCAAAACTTCCTTGATGCGTACCCCACCGTAGTGTGGGTGTTGCGAGCAGTGCCCACTTTAGACCACCGAACCACTGTTGTTCTGGTACTGCACTTTCAAATTTGATCAGGAGTTCATCCACTGTTGTCAACCCGTCATATATAGGCATATCCTTTGCTTCTATTGTTACAAAGCATAGTGATCTTATCATCATCTTGCAATTGAGTGTGGCTACCTCGTGTAACCGATTCTTCCATTGTTCTACTTCTTCATCCGAATCCGAAGTGCGGAAGCTATCATGTTCCCATGAAATCCTACCATTTGTTGTCGGATTCACTCAATATTCTTCTCACGTGGTTATCTTGTAGATGCAATCGAGATTGTCATCATTATCATCATCATGCACCAGTTCAGTGTATCGCACTCCTTCAGCTAGATCTACCAATACTACTACGTGTAGCGACTTGTTGTCAAAGGTCATTTTATGCTTCTTCAGATTTATGACTCCATTCATATATGTGGCCCAGTCTATTTATAGTAGCATGGGATAGGTATTACTATCGTCGACAATCTCTATTACTTCAAAATCCGCCTGCACGCTCGTACCTTCAATATCTACTATCACCCCTTGCAATCTTCCCATGGGCAACATCTTTTGGTTTGCCATTCGTAACTAAATAGGAGACCATTGTATCGCAGGTCTACCCATGCATTCCCATGTTTTTTTTTGCAGTACATTCATGTCTGATTCGAGATCTAGGATTACTTTATCCATTTCTTACTCACCGTTTGCGCAATCAACCTCATTTCTCTTCCTGTGCGCAAGGCATGCTTTCCAAGTTTTTGGACCACGCGCGGTTCTTCTGACCCCACACACCTAGTGATAAGTTCTTGTAGCCCTTTTACTACCTTGTTGTCGCATACCAGTTTCATGCATGTCTCCAAAAAGATAGTGAGGATTGAAGGATCCATCCTTGGTTCTAGTTGATCCTTACTATCAGAAGTGGAGGCCTCTGCAAAGCTCTTCTTAGCTTCCATAAATGTCTCCTTCATGTGTTCTAAATCAAATTCAAGTTCCTTTGTAGGAGCCTTGTGATCCCACGCACTTTCTTCTAACTGCTTACCTTTATCCTCACTAGTGGTCATACCGCTCCTGAGCATCATGTTTACATTTGGATCCTCTTCACGCTGCTCATACCTCATCAGCTGCAAATTTTGAGTTGGAGGGGGCAGGAGTACCCCTTTTTCACACAATCTTGCTATCAATGTAGGACAGTGTTTTGCCTCATGATCAAACTGAGTATAGTACAAACATGATGTTCTTGTCGGGTTTGTACAATCATGGGCATAGTGTCCCAGCCCTCTGCAATTGTAAAAAATTAGCTGTCCATGACCCCTTCTTGGTCCCATTCCACCTCGACCTTGACCACACCCCTGAAATCCAACGCGCGTCATTTCTACATTTGGATCGAGAGCTCATGTTTCAATCTGCACCCTGTAGGCAGGAGTCTAATCCATCATTAGTTCGTAGCTTCTACAGGTGCATTCATCATGGCCTACTGACCTATAGAAATTACAAACAATTGTTCAGACGTTTGTGTATACTTCTACAATAGATGGAAATTATCTGTAGTGTGTTTTCCTCCTATCTAATAGAGCACACACCATAATGTAGGTGCCACATTTGGTCCTGCATTCGCCTATAGCCTTAATGGCATCGACCCTCCTCCTACCAAGTAGTCTGTGAAAACAAGACAATGGTCCTTTCCATGCCCTTAGCCTTTGTGTTTTATGCACCATACCACCTCGTGCACCTCTAGCCATGGTGTCCTATCCTGTTTTAAGCTTTGCATCTCCAGACACAAATTTTGCAGTTGCGCATGGATTTGTTGGACTCCCAGACTAGGGTCTTGTATAGGGGTCTCAACAATCTCATTGCCATCTCCAAAGCTTTGGCCTGGGTGGAAAGTTTTTGCTGTGACAACGTCATCCTTAATTGCGGTGTTAGTGACGCTACAAACCATGCGCAGTGTTGTCCATCCATCAACGTCATGTTGGATTCATGAATCATACCCTTCAGTCTTGGTCAAGATCCCAGGGGGTCTTGCCTGGGAGCATCACGATCTCCTTAAACCCAATGATTGATTGTGTTTCTGACTTTGGCCTACTAAATTCCTTGTTCAGTGCATTCTGGATATCTGTAATCCCTGTGTTTGGATGGTCATTAGAATGCTTGATGTACCATGTCAACGCGCGATCCTGCAATGCACCAACTAGTGTTTTCTTCTTGATATTATCATTCGTGACTCCTTGTGCTTCCCATACGGGTTTTACCATGAACCAAACTTGGCCTGGATCCTCGTTTCCTACTCCCTTAAATACCGACAATTTTATCACGCTTTTCATATTAAATTGTGGCGGTGGCGGAGGTGGTGTGGATGAAGATGGAAGTGAAGATGGCGAAACCAGTGGTGGTATAGGTGGGCGTGGTATGCGTGGAATTCGCTGTCTTATCAGACTAATTGTGCTTCTTAGTGAAACCCTCGCGAGCTCCTCCTCGCTTTCACATGGAGGTGAAATCAAGGGACTAGTCTGTAATTATTCGTTACTTTCATTTCTATAGATCCTCCCACTTCACGTTGACCCCAACATCAATTTATTCACATAACCCTTTTTTCACACAGCAGCATTTTAATCCAAGTGTTCAAATACTTAATTTACTTACCTCGTGGTCCTTTGAGGAAATGTCGTTCCACCTCACTGTAACTGATTGTCGTGTCTACCTCAAACTTAGTGATAAATCCTCCTATAATTTAGTCGAGCCAATGGTCCACATCGCGTCCGAGCTTCTCTTCTAACGCTTCTAGTATGCACACCAATTCAAGAATCGACACAATTGGTTTATCAAGCCTACACCTTCCCTGACTGTCTGCTAGCTTCGCGATCCACTCATACAACTCAGAGAGAAAGAACGCAAAGAAAATTTCATGGATTTCCGTATATAAGTAGTGCTCCATCCACTATTCCTTTGATACTGATGGATTTTTGTCTTCCTGCGCTGTGAACTCGTGAATCTTCTTGTCCAGCCACCCTTCAATTTTTTTCTTTGTTGGATTCTAGTGGCACGACATCAGACTTCCCTTATGCAGATCCTGATCCCGGCAACAAAACCATTGGTTGGCTTGTTGGGGCCTGGCCCAGGTTCAGAGGTGATTTAGCCAAACAAATCCCGATACTACTAGCCCTTTCGGCAATAGTCCACGGAGCACGGATTGAGGTCTCACCCGAAGTAGTATGGGAGGGTGCTGGAATCAGGTTTCCACACCCTGGGGTTGTTTGATGGTATCAAGTGATCTGCGATTCAACCCTGCGTGACCATTGTTGCTCGCACTTACCTGTGCCTCGTAGCCTAAGTTGTTGCCTTCGCACAGCCCTACTTGGGAGCTGAATAGCATTATCACCCAAGTTCTTACTAGTAACCCAATATTGATTAATTAACTTAACTTATTTTTATGTATAAAGTATTCTTAGCAATATAAATCATTCATACCAGTGCACGCAGTAAGTAAAACAGTGTAATTGCAATTTATATCAGTAAATACCAACCTAAGAATAGATACATGGAATTAAGATGAAACTTTTCTTTATCATTCTCTTTCTTTGGTTACAAACTCGACTCCACCTTGCACACTCAAATGCAAGGGTCCGTGCACTCAGCTGCGAACTCTACTAGGCCTCTGCAGACTCAGCTGCAGAGCCTCTTCCTACTACTATGACCCAATACACTCAGACTCTTATCCTATGCTTGAATCATCCGTACTCATCTATATCCCATCTTTGCTCTTCCACTATCTTTACAACTTAGAGCCTCGATCTATTTATACAATCCCATGGTCCACGGACCATGGGTAGGCCGACATGACATTACATTACATTAAAAAACTTAGGACGGACAACCCTATGACTCAACCTATACTTTGCACTCTGCATCCACAATTCATGGAGTCTTACAATACATTTGACCCAAAACTTGGGCTTTGAGCCCCAAAACATGTTGTGGGGGGATTCCATGCCCAACAAGGTATCTTTTCCCAAGGAATCCAAATCTACAATTTATTTCTGAAAAAAACTTTCACATAACTTCTCTGTAGAATCTTAGCCCAAAATAAATTCTCATAACTTCTCTGCAAAATCTTAGCCCAAAATACAATCTTAATCTAATACCATGTAGAAAAACCTATAGATTCACAAGCTAATGCAATTTGCTAAAGCAAGAGACAAAAATCTACTTCTACTCTTTACAGTAGAATCCCATAAACATCGAGAAAACAATAATCAATAGAGTAAGAGAATCAAAGGCACATAACACAATATATATCTGGGGAAATCCACAGCTGAAAAACCCACTATTTGTTTTGTATTAATCCAGAAAATCAACATGAAATTACAATGCTTGTTCTCTCAAGAACAATCCCAACACTCGGAAAATTCAATATCCAACTCATAAGCAAGCTCAAGGCCAAATCTTAGCCTCTTCACAAGTTCTCCAAGTCTCTATTCCAATGTGTAATTTCTATGAAGGATAGCTTGTATTTAAAGTGAAATAAAGCCTCTAAAAATAGTGTAATCCCTCAAGGATTAGTTCCTAAATGCATGCACTATCAGTGCAACTCAGAAAAATCTAAAACAAATAGTACACTATCATTGTACTCTAGTCTCGACTGGTTCTTTCTTAGAATCAACATGAATGAGTTTCTGAAGGTGGAATCTTCAGTTAACTAGAGTAGCACTAATTAGGTCAATAGTGTCCCAATTGTCTGTTTACTCACTATTAGTTCCTGAAAATTATTGGAACTAATTTAACTGGACTTAACTCAATAAACTGAGTTAACTAATTACAACTCATTCATAACTTGTCCTTAACTCCTATAAATTAGCGAGAACATATACATGTCTTCTAAAAGACTTCCAATTCGAATTTCTTAAATTAATTAAGTTAATTAAACTTAATTAATTATTTTAAATTTTTTATGAGTAAAGAATTCTATTTTAATTCACAGTTTAATTCAAGGACAAATTAAACTGGAAGTTCTTTTTCCCATTTCTCAACATATTATTCTCTTGGGTTTATAATATCATTTCTTTGGGTTTTTTAGTCTAAGGGTTTATATTCCAAGGATTGTCTCAAAATGAATATCAACCATTGTCAAGCATGGTCAGCCATGTTTATTTTTGGGTTTATAATATTTATCTTAGGTTTTATATACCTTGGGTTAATCCCTTGTGGTTATTCCCTTGGGTTTATAATTCATTCAGTTAATCACTTGTGTTTGTTCCCTTGGGTTTATAATTCCTCGGTTTTATTCCCTTAGGTTTACTATCAATCCCTTAGGTTATTATTGTTTCCTTGGGTTTCAAATCCCTTAGGGTTTTAGCATTAAATCCAAGGAATTGATATTATAAACCCAAGGGCTTAATAGTAAAAACCCAAGGGATTATAAACCTCCGGGTTTTTAGTATTAATCCCTTGTATTAATATTATTCCCTTGGGTTTTTAGTATTAATCCCTTGGGTTAATATTATTCCCTTGGGTTTATAATCCTTTGTGGCTTTATTATTGAACCCAAGGGATTGATATTATAAACCCAATGGATTAATAGTAAAATCCCAAGGGATTATAAACCATAGGGTTTTTGGTATTAATCACTTGTTATTTCTATTGTTATATATTTATCATTGATAGATACAAATGAAACCCTTGCCTATATCAACCACATTAAAAATTTTAATGTGGTTTTACTAGTGCATTAATGTACATCAATATACATTACTATACATCAATGTACTTTAGTGTGCATTACAGTAATGTACATACACTAAAGTACATTAATATACACCAAAGTACATTAATGCACAATAATGTACATTTA
The DNA here is from genome assembly GCA_000404065.3 of Pinus taeda. Lineage (NCBI taxonomy): Eukaryota > Viridiplantae > Streptophyta > Pinopsida > Pinales > Pinaceae > Pinus > Pinus taeda. Next base: position 11,672 of record APFE030713630.1, read on the forward strand.
AATACATTAATATACTAATTGACATTTCAATACATTAATATACTAATGTGCACAATAATGTACATTTCATATATATATAATATATATAATATATATATATATATATATATGCACATTATTGTATATGGAAGTTAATGTATATTGACGTGTATTTATAAATGTGGTTGATATGTGCCTATGAGTGTTTATCAACCACATTTATTAATGTAGTTGTGCTATTTAAGATGGACATGGTGGTTCTTATAATTTATAGGCATCAATGTTTTGACATAATAACAATGCACCAGTATGTCACACATACAATAATTTTTTTTTTAAATAATAAAATATCAATCCATGAAAAGTATACAAAAATTGATGCATTGTAAAACAAGAAATCATGACCTGGTGTGAGATATTACTAAAATCATCGACACTGTCAATTATGAAATCATGGATCTTTTGTGTAATATTTGAACCCATAGTAGTGCTTTTAGTGATAAGAATAAATGCACCTTTCCATACGTTTTGTAGAAGCCCCAATACATATTAACTAAGAGAACACCACTAAAGAAAGTTTCACTACAACATCCACCTACCAAATTTTTTTAGGTATAAAGAACATCTATTTAATTTTCTGTTAAAACCTCCATTTCGAATAGTGGAGGTTGTAGAAGAAGTTTTATTGAAAATTTTGGAAAAATATTTAACACTAAAAAGCTTTGCTAAAACCTTCACTACAAGGTCTTGTCTTCGTAGTGTGTGATATTCTCCTCGCATCTCTAACACAAGACAATCAAGACACCATGAGTATGAAATGACTCTCGAATTTCCCTATATACATGAGAAGTAATGGAGGCCAACAATACATATGTGGCCATAAATCGTTACAAACAACTTACAAAATCACAAGAAATCTCACACATGTAAAGTGCTACAATTGAAGGGTATGCATGTCAAGGTCCATGTTGATTTCATACATAAATAAGGATCCAATGCAAGGGTGCTCCATGGGATGTGTCTAATGCTCCTCCTACAAGCCTTCAAAGACTCCAATGCTCTTCCTAAACCATTTTCTCCATTAGTTCCACTCCACCTACAGTAATATTGTCACAACCCAAGCATCCCTAGTTCAACTTCATTCTTCCATGCAAGTATCCAAGCTACCCCATGATGTCTAGAACTAATTATCCTCCTCTAAAATTCTAGACACTTCTCCACCAATATAAGGAATCCTCTCAAGCTTCCTACTAATATACATGTGGCCATCATGAATAATTTCCAAAGCTATTTAAAGATCTCCAATGGTCCAAGGAAGAATTTCATGCATGAAACCAACTAGGGTCAAGCAACCATTAAGTAAAAGACCTCAAATGTGCAAATCCATCAATACCATCTAAGGGATAATCATACAACATATACCCCAAATCTCATGAAGCACCCCAAACATGGCGTAAACACATTGAGATAAATTCGTAAAGCTAACAAGGTTGAGCGTGATAGGTACCAAATTGAGTGTCATGCTACCTTAGTAGAAATTAGAGATAAACTCAAATGTGATATAGACATTGGTACATATTCCATGTCTTCAAAACACCATGGCTTTGATTCCAACGATCTTCATGGCATGCAATTTTTTCTCATATTTCATCTTTATATAACATCTTAATAAAAACATACATAAAACCCTCAAATCAAGTTCTTGCGTAAGAACACAATGTTCATGATGATTGAAATGAGAGATTTGGGGATCCTTTTATAATTGCAAAGAAACCTTGGGATGCCTTTCGAAGAGAATGAAAATATTGTAGCCACTAATATCAAATCCCATTTTTACTATTACCATTTCGTAATTTTGATGAATGGTGGGGTTTATTTAAAAAAAGTATGGTGAGATTGTCTACTATTTTAAAAGAATAGTAAAGGACAACAAGCCATAAAGTGAAAAATATCTAACTTGCAAGATATTATCCAATTATTTTCTAATCTATAATATAAACCATTTAAAATATACAAGAATCATAGGGTTTAGTTTGACTCGAGGGTATTATCTAAATCCTAATGGATCATTGTGTTCCAACCATCAATTCTTTATTCATCCCTAAGGTTAAAAAATTTAAAACCAATTAATTTCATCATCAAATACTTGTACAAAATCCATGTGATTATACAAGTCCTAATAATGCACTCTACTATACTTCTAGGGATGTCATCTCCATGTACAAGTGTTTGCATGAGCTAATGAATCAAAATATACCACCGTTCGCTAAAATTGTCATAGTTCCATCCCAAGAAACTAACATTATTTATTAATCTCACATGTTGGAATCATAATATATTTGTTATCCTCAGCTATTAACCAAATATATTTTACAACACTCTAACACTAGTAAAGTGACATGGCATGGTGGAATTGTCAACTAGCGCTTTTTTTAGATGGAACTAGCACTTCTTTTAGATAGTTTTTTCATATAAAAAATGTATATATATAGCTACAAATTTATTGAATATTATTAAGGGTTAAATGTTTTAAAACTTAATGAAATATTTTCATATCCTTTAATTATGAATTTAGCCAATATTATCATAAATCAAATATTTCACAATAAAAATATTTTGATAATCTTTTGTATCATTAAAAAGACTCAATGAAATTAAAGAAAGCAGTAAGAAATTGATTCCATAGATTCGTTTTGTGGGTGCAATGGAATTAAATACATGAAAATCACCATGGTAGCTAGAATCGCCAAATGGCAGGTTACTGATTCGACGTGGGTGGCTTTACATTAATGGTTGTCACTAAGAGGTTGAGACTACATTACAAGTCACATTTCTATGTATCCTGACTAGGGTCACAAATAATAAATCTCACTTAAAACAATGACTCTTTAATATTGCTTAGCAGTTTAAAACAATGACTTTTTAATATTGCCTATCAATTTGTGAGTACTTAAACAATACATAAAGTCAAAATACTTTTTTTTTTGCTGAAGCAAGAGTCGGTCCTTCTATTCAAATTTATTAGAAAAAACAAATTACATAAATTACAACAATCCAAAAGGAGATGTGGGCCCTGGAATTAACTAGTTGCACAAAGCTTTGGGCTTCGAGCCAAAGGCTCAAAATCTGGGCCCAAGGCCCACAAACAAACCAACGAGACCTTAAAAAAACAATCAATTGCTGAGATCGTCTTATCTGCCTTTAGAGATCTGATGGACAAGGCTCCATATCAGAACGAAAACAAGCAACCTCTTTAATTCTCAAATCAGACTTGATGAGGAAATAGAGACCACAATAAAAAGATTTTGGGTCCGCCTGGGGGGATAACCCTCGAGCATGTAGTCCACTTGAAATCCACCGATCCCAACCTTGAAGCGAAACAAGCACGGATGATAACATTGCACTCGGACCCGAAATCAAATAAAGCCATCGTTTAAGTTAAGTTCGGGTCCCACAAAACTGCATGATCATTCCTGATCGTTGATCCAAACCTCAAAATCCAAGGGATGATATAGATATCGCACTGCTCCATGGTACCAATCTTTAGTGTGCGATGAGGGCGGTTTATTGTTCTGGCCCCCCACCACATGTCAGACATTGTACAGGATCACTCCCAAATGGTGAAAACCACTTCCTGCTTGAGAGGGAAGCGATCAATCAAAAACCACTCGGTGAGGGGTTTTGTCTCCCGGAGAGGGGAAAAAGGAGTAATATGGCTTCTAGAAAAGAACGGATTCCTGTATTTCACCATTTTGCCCATATTCCTAATCCCAAAACCAAAACTGAATTGAACACCCAATGAACTGAGAAACCCATCTACCAAACACCAAAGATTTTTGAAGGTGAAGTTACCCTTGCTGCTGAGGCCGACCGAGGCCTACCTCTCACCAAAGACCTACCTGACCAAAATTAGAGAAACACATAGAGACAAAATCATAGAGATCTTGCTCCTATGGTTTTGTTTCAATAAACTTCTCTATCTTCTTTGACTTGTTTGTGACAGAGACTTTTAAGCCTGCCCTGAGGCACTACTTGCCACCGCATTGAAACTCTGCATTCCTTACAATCCACACCTTGGTTTGCCAGTATATCTGCCAGTTTATTGGCCTTTCTACGTATGTGGTTGAATCTTATCGTACGTAGTCCTTGAAGGTGACCCTGAATTCTTTGGAATACCTGGATTAATCTCTAGCGATTTGAGACTTTCTCTGGCTTTGTTCCACAACTGATTCTTTTGACTGAGTTAATGACTAACTCAGAGTCGGCTTCTATCATCACATTTAGGTAGTTGTCCTGCTTTAGAAATTCTAAACATTTCTCCAGAGCCATTAGTTTCGCCATGTTGTTGGTAGCTTTTCCTAAATGACAATGGAAGAGGAAGAGAATGCTCCCATATTCATCTCGCAGAACCCTTCCAAAACCCACCAATCCTGGGTTACCTTTTGAAGATCCATCTATGTTGTATTTCAAAAAACATTTCAGGGGAGGATGCCATAACTCATTTTCAATTTCTTTTAGGATAACTTTCTTGTCCAGGCCTTGTGGAATGAGCCCCTGCATACCCAACTGCCTAAGAATTCTCTTATCAGCCTCTGAGGGAGGATTATTGGGGAGATTCCTCACTATGGTGCCAACCATTTCCTTAAGTTGTTTTAAGATCTGCTCAAACAGGTGAAGAGATGGATTCTTTTCATTTTTGAAAATTCTCTTGTTTCTTTCTTTCCAAACATTCCATATACTGAATCTTGGCATGAGAGCCCAAGCATAGTTAAGAACTTCATTATCTAAAAAAATTCTTCTCCAATTGCTCAGGGTGTTGATGATACTCTCTTTGTCCCTATCGGTCTTTTGGAAAATGGTAGCAAATGAATCCCATAACCTAGAAGAGAAAGTGCAGCTATTGAGAAGATGTTCCATTGTCTCCTCTTGGGTTTCATAGAGCTGGCATCTTGAAGGCCCCAGAATACCCCTTTTTTGGATATTGTCCCAAGTCAAGATCTTCTTGTGATACACCAGCCACATGAAGAGTTTGATCTTCATCTAACGTTGGTGTCTCCATAGGTTCAACCATATTTTGTCCAGAGCATGGGACTCCAGCTCAAGGGGAATACCTTTAGCCTCCTTAATATTAAAGATGCCTTCTTTATTGTTGCCCCATGTTAGTTGGTCCTGCCCCGCAATTACTAAAATCATTCTTTGTTCCAATATTCTCATGAGTGCCTCTGCTTTTATTATCCTAGGCCTATCATCCCTGCAATCTATGTTTCTCTAAGTTCTCCATTTTCCTGAATTGTTAGTGTGATCCCAAAAATATTTTACTTTTATTAATCCTTGGTTATTTGTCTCATGCTTAAGGCCCAAAAAGTCCTCTTTTAACAATGTTGGTTCTTGTTGCCATTTATCCTCCCAGAATAGTGCTAGATCACCCTCTTTGATTTCCCAAAAACTATTTCTTTGTACTAAGCCTTTAGTCTCCCAGGCCTTGTTCTAGATTGATGAGCCCCTTATATTTCCAAACATCCTTATGAGATCACTATATTGCTAAGAGTTGGCAAATGTTTCTTTTCAAATACTTGCCCATTGAGCCTTTGGATCTTTAACCCAATGCCACCATAGTTTGGCCCCTAGAATGTTGCTAAGTATCTCTTGATCATCCAAGCCTAAGCCCCCTAGGTTCTCGGGTTTATAGATCTTTTCCCAAGAGACTAAGGCCCATTTCTTTCTAGTCTCCTCCTTTCCCCATAGAAAGTCCCTTTGGATGTTTCTGAATTGCTACGATACTCCTTTTGGAGCTAGGAGAGCTGATAGCATAAAAACTGGGATAGATTGGAGCACTGTCTTTGTCAGCACCAATCTCCCAGCCAAATTTAAAGATCTAATGGTCCATTTCCTGACTTTATCCTACATCTTATTGATCAACGATTCCCAAATGCTCTTATGCAAAGGTTTTGCAGTTAGAGGCACTCCCAAATACTTAGAAGGGATGGAATCCCTTTGAAAGCCTAGAATTTAGGAGATGTTTCTCTGAATATTAATATTGGTATCAAAGAAGAATATTTTTGATTTGGAAACGTTGACTGCCATACCTATAGCCATGGAAAAGTCATTCAGTATTTGTTTGTATGCTAAAGCCTCCTTGACTGTGTGGATACCCTGTAACAAGGTGTCATCTACAAATTGTTGATGAGTCAAAACCTGTCCATTCTCCATTAGTTGAAGTCCCTGGATTTTACCCGTTACTATAGCATGCTTGATAGAACGACCAAGTCCTTCCATCATGAGGATGAAGAGAAAGGGTGAGAGTGGATCTCCCTGTCTGAGACCTCTTGAAGGAAGAAAAATCTCAGAAGGAAAGCTATTAACTAGAATTGAAAAGCTAAAAGAAGTCACAAGGGCCATGATCCATCTGACCCAATTATGATCAAAACCGAACGCAATAAGCACTTTTTTGATGTAGGTCCAGTTCACTTTGTCATATGCTTTGGCTATGTCTAGTTGCATGATCATTCTATCTTTCCTCTTGCTAGTTAACGGGTGAACCACCTCATGAGCTTGAATGATGTTGTCTAGAATCTGTTTTCCTTCTACATAACCAGATTGTTCCCTCAATACAAGAGAAGCAGAGGTTTGAGTCTGTTGGCCTCTACCTTGGATATTATCTTATAGACCACATTGCATAAAGCAATGGGTCTATATCTTTTCTGATGTTTGAGCATTGTCCTGTTTGGGTATCAAGGAGATGAAGGAGGTATTGAGCACCTTCAAGATAGTTTTGTTCAACCTAGAACCCTCCACAACACTCAAAATATCATGTTTAACAATATTCCAGCATGCTTTAAAGAAATCAACATTGAAGCCATATGGGCCTGGTGCTTTTCCATTCTACATCTCTTTGATGACCTCACTGACCTCCTTTTTAGTCACTGGTCTGTTAAGGTTGAAATTGTCCTCTCTAGACACTAGCTTAGGAATATTACTGGTCAAGTCCCTAATGTAATGTTCTCTTTCTGTGTTGTTTTCCTAAGAAATGCCTCAAAAGTGCTCGACCAACACAAATTCTATGTCCTCATGGGATTGATGAATCTACCCATTCTCATTCTTAATCGAAGAGATCCTATTGTGAGGTCTATTGGCCATGGTGGATCTATGGAAAAATTTGGTTTTGCATTCTCCCTCTTTTAGCCATTAAACTCTGGACTTTTGTCTCCAAAATATTTCCTCTTGTTTACACAAGTTATCCCATTCTTGATGATGTTTCTCGACTTGATCATTTTTGTCTTTATCAAAGCCTTCCTTGATCATGACTTGGTTGAGTTCATACATTTTGTTTTCAATAGATTTCTTTCCAACAAAAATGTTGCCAAAATCATTCTTGTTCCAATATTTTAGTCTAATCTTGATGTGCTTTAATCTTTTGCGTAGAAGGAACATTCTTGTTCCTTGAAACTGCAAATCTTCTGCCCACCATTTTTCAATATTGCTCAAAAATTTTGGGTGTGAAAGCCATATATTCTCAAATCTGAAAGGTCTATTCCAAGGGGTCCCTATGCCATGAATCTCCATTTGAACCAGTCAGTGATCTAAACCTCCAAAGAGAAGAACCATCGTTATTATTTCCTTATCTATTAGCAAAAGATCCTCAGAGATTGTGAATCTGCCTAACTTGGAGGCTACATGGGACTCTCCTCCTCTTTTATTATTCCATGTAAAGCAGCCATTATTTGTCTCCATATCAACTATCTTCATATTATTTGTAAAGGTTTGAAAGGCCAAAGAGTCTTTATTTAGAGCTCTGGTTCCCCCTTTTTTCTCCGAAAGTGATTTAATCATATTAAAGTCCCCTCCCATAATCCAAGTTATCCCTGAGATCCACAAGGGATTCTATGAACAGGAGTTTTTCATCTATCCTTTGAGGGCCATAAACATTCGTGACTAGATAGGTTTCCCTATCTCCAACAGGCTGAATGATCACTGATAAATAATTCCTAGATGCCTCTGCATCTATTATGCCTATTCTTTGAGGATTCCAGAGAGTGAGAATACCTCCTATTGAATTCTCTACTTTAACTTCTAGAAACTCAAATCTACTGAGCCATTTGCTATGTATTTGTCTTAACCTTTGAATGGAACATTTAGTTTCCAGGATAAAAATTATACCCGGAGCCTCATGTTTCAGTCTATTACTAAGCATTCTCTGTTTTCTTTTGCTGCCTAGACCTCTAATATTCCAAGATGTAAACTTCATATTTAAAGATTAGTAAAGGAATAACTTGCTAGATCTTTCATCTTACTTGAGTCTATCATGAGCTTTCCACATTCCATCAATAGCTCATTCTGTTTTTTCTTGCCTCTTTTCTTTCATGGGTTTCTAAGTGCTAATCCTGGAGTCATTTTTATCGTGTTTACTCCTTCATTGCTCTGCCTACCATTGTTTTTTACCCACTCCAAACCCTTACCCCAATTTCTCCATAAATACAACTGTTGTATTCTATTTAACTCTTCCTGAGGTAACGATTCTACCCTCCCAGTTGTTCCCTAAATTAAGAACCCCTCCAAATCTAGATGTTCTCTGTCAAGAATCTCCTGAAGCTCATGGTCCTCTAGCTCCATCTCACTTTGGGTCATTTCCTGATCCATTTCTGGCTCTATATCACTCATCATGATCCCTTTCTGTTTATCATTTTCCTATGTTTGTTCCCTGTTTTCTTCATTCTCCTTCTCCCCAAGACTTCTTTCCCTTGCTTGATCTTTTGCTGTTAATTCTTCATCCACTTCAAGAACTTGGAACTGGTTCTAAATAACTTGTTGTCCTTCCTTTTGTTGTTGCTTCGGCCCTTTTTTTCCGCCTTTTCCTTTATGTACCACTTTGTGAAAACTATTAGTGTCTTTCATTGTATTAGTTTTGCTTTTGTTGTTTGCTTTACTGAGAGGGCAGCCTCTGAGCAGGTGCTCATGTTCATGGCATCTACGACACCTAAATGGAATGTGCTTGTAGTCTATTACTTGTACCCATTCTTCGTCATAGACTTCCAGGATTACCTCATCTAGAAGAGCTCCGGATAAATCCATCTCCACACATATCCTTGCAAAGGAGGTATATTTTCCCCTCTTGTGGCTTCATAAGCTTTAAAAAATCGACCTAATTTGTTGCCTATGGCAGCTAATGATTCAGTTTGCCAGTAATCAAGAGGTAGAGAATAAAGTCTCACCTAGACTGGGACCGAAGTAAAAGTTTCCCGCTCTGGCACAAAGTTCATCATCCATGGCCTCATATAAAGACCTGCTACTGCATAGAAGTAGGGCCCTCCTTCAAACACTCTGTCTTTATCTTCAATGTTTGTGAACACCACCGTGAAGAAACCCTTTGACCCAAGACGTAGATCAATGCTCCCTTTAGGTTTCTAGTGGTATTTGATCCATGTTTGTAAAGCTTTTTCAGTGGGCCATAATCCCATGAATTTACAGATGATTGCATAGGTGCGCATGTGATCCCTGTGTACCTGCAGCACTGGATCATTTAATACCACTCTGAGTGTGATTTCAGCTTTAGGTTTACAAGATCCCTTTTGTCTTTTGTCTTTTGTTCCCTGTTTTTTGTCATTATCCTCCTTGTCTTTAGTGTTGTTATTCTCCTTCATTTTGATACCTTCTGTCTCTTCTTCCATGTTTCTTCTTCCTTCCTCAACGGTATCTCTACCATTATCTGGAAATTTCTTGCCCTTATTGGCCACAACTTCCTTGTAAGAGGGAGTGGAGCTCCCTCCTCTGTGATTTTCCATGGAAAAACCTCTGCAACAATCTAAAACCCTATTTGTTTGTTATCCACTCTCGTCAATCAAAACATTTCAATAAAGTCAAAATACTTATTATTATTACTGAATAATTTTATTATTAAGATTAGTGTTATTAATTAATATTTTACTATTATCAATTAATATTATTATTAAAAAAATAAATAATAATTATCAATTAATATTGTTATTAAAAAAATAAAAATATTAAATATTAAATAATTAAAATTTATTTGATAATCAAATAATCATTAAAATCACGGAATAATATTAAATTTAAGGAATTAATATTATAAACCCATAACAATAATACACCTAAAAAATTAAGGTCGTGGAGGCGGCATAGTGGTAAAGTCGGCCTCGTCATGACGGACCGGTCTTGTGTTCGATCCCGAGCAAGGTCGTAGCTTGCCGTGCAAGTAGTTAGTCTAAACCGGGCCAAGCCCACTACCTTTTGAAGGAGGGAGATGAACATTGTGAGGAAGAGCCGAAACAAGGGTAGAATGGGCTCCATAGCTGGCCAGCTACAGTTCTGGTACTCTCAACCACCGTCGAAGGCTCTACACCTTGGAAATTTGCCGAAGGAGTGCACATAGGAAGAGCTTATTGAACTGGGTAAGCCGTTCGGGAAAATTGTCAACACCAAGCACAATGTTGGATCGAAACGCAACCAGGCATTTGTGGAATTTCAAGCAATTGAGAACGTGAGGGAGATTAGGGTTTTGCCGGCGGCTCTTTCCTCTGCAGCTCTCACGCCACTCTAGAATGTCGTGAACGACCTTGACCCTGCTCTTTGTGCTTTGCTCATCCCTTACTTTGCGGATCTACAAAGGTAGACGCAACATTCAGAGAAACAGGGTCAGCTTCAGGTTCTCAAGGGTCCCTTTCGCCCCTCTGCAGCTCTTTATGCTGGTATCCTCAGCGTTTATCATGGTACAGCGGCTCTCTCTGTTCGAGTTTCAGCGCCGAGCAAGCTTGAGTTTCAGATTGCTGCTGATCCCGCACCAGTTCTTGATGTTCAGCAAAACCCACACTCAGTAGCGATGGCGCTCATGACCACAATTGATGGTTGGCTTCTTCTCAGGCTTGATGATGGCCTCTGCAGATTTTTTGAACACTTGCTTGTCAGTTACCTAGATTTTCCTCCCTTGACAGAGACCATGGATGCACTCCAAGCGTTGGTCTCTCTCGCTTTACTCCAAAAAAGTGAGGCAGGGGTTAGTCTGATGCAAATATTCATTCGGCCTCTCAACAAATCTACAACCCTATCCTTCGCAACGGATCTGGGCTAGAGCGTTAGCCTCCATATGCAGAAGCTTTTTCCTACCCCACCGCCTCCAGTTCATCAGGGGGTAGGAGTCCCACAATACTCCAACACTGTGTCGCCCCAGAAAGCTTTTGAAAATTTCTCAGCCCCCTTTCAGGTCCAAATCTCATAGATCTCAGGCAAGACCATTCTGCAATGGGTCTACCCTTCAGATCTGGTGCAGAATCTCAAGGTAAAACTGGAACGCCGATTTGGGATCCCCTCTGCCCTACAGAGACTTATATTTCAAGGTAAACAACTCGATGATCCTCTTCCCCTCTCTTATTATAGCATAAAAAATAACAGTTCTTTAGTGTTTTCCCTTCGTTCGAGAGGTGGCGCTGCAGGTCAATCTTCCTCTGCTCCTCCCTTCTCCTACAAAGCTGCAGTACACTCGAAGATTCCCATTCCCCCTAAGACTCCCAAACCCAAGCCTTTTCTAGTTGACAAGATAGAGGAGGTTCCTTCTATTGAGCTCTCCGACCCTGAACTTGCAGATTACCATCAAAAATTCGCTGAAAGGGCCATCATTTGCAGATTCAATGGGCTTTGGCCTCACTCTAAGGACCTCTATGACTGGATCCATGACAACTGGACTCACCATTTCAAGGTCAGTTTTTGCTCAAAAGGATATTTTATAGTTCTGTTTGACAATCCCAAACACTATGAACAGGCCTTAGAAGAAGGTCCTTGGTTTATGGGTATAGCAGGACTCTTCTTAACTCCTTGGTTCCCAGATTTTGACCCAGCATCTACAGTCATCACCAAAGTGCCTGTCTGGATCAGACTTCCTAACTTACCAGCTCACATGTGGCATTTAGCAGTCTATTGGGGCATAGGCAACACCCTGGGCTGCTTTTTAATGGGAGATTCCTCGCGGGAACATCAAGGTCTCTACACATATGTAAGAATATGTGTGGAGCTGGATCTAAGCAAGGGACTTCCAGACCAAATCAATCTCAAGATCAATGACGTTGTTTGGACCCAGAACCTGGATTACGAAAACACTGCATTCCGTTGTCGCCACTGTCACCTGACAGGGCACCTACAGAATTCGTGCCCATCGCTCATTGCAAAATCGAAAAAGGGCAACTTTGCAAAGACCAAACCCAAGCGTTGGACCCGTTGTCCTCGGCCGCCAGCACCGAGCTTGGATTCCTCAAGCTCGGAAGAAGAGGAAAGTGATGCAGATCAGGACCAGGCACCTCAGCCGAAGGATCCGTCCACTGATTCTCCTGCGCACAACATAGTCACAGCTATCTCCCAGAAATGCGTCCATGAGTCCTCTTCTAATTCAGATAAGGATCTCCCCCTGTTGGAGAATTCTAGTTTACAAGTTGTTTTAGCTCATACTCCCCACGATGGCTGGATAAAAGTCAACAAAAAGAAAGGGAAAAAACATTGTGTTGAGAATTCTTCCCCTACGGGGTAAAAGTCAGTTTTTTGCTCTCAAGTTAATTGTTGTAGTTCCATGCATGGTTCATTCCTTATCCGGGACCGAGGTTGATAATTTCATCATTTCCAGTCGGCTGGTTTCTTGTCTCTCCTGATTGTACTATATTTTACTCAATAGAAATAGTTTAATTTTACTGAGAAAAAAAAAATACACCTAAAAAATTAAAACTAAAAACCCAAAAGATTATAAACACAAAGGATAAATATTATAAATCCAAAGTATATAAATCCTAAATAAATATTATAAACACAAGGGATAAATATTATAAATCAAAAGTATATAAATCTTAAATAAATATTATAAACCCAAGGGATTTATGTTAATCTCTAAGACTATAAACCCTATGATTAATATTATAAGTCTGATGAATAATATTATCCCCTAGGAATATGAACCCTTAGATTGATAAACCAAAGGGATTGATATTATAAACATAAACCCAAGGGATTATTTCTAAAACCCCAAAATATTATAACCTTGAGGGAATAATATTAAACACAAGGTATATAAACCCTAAGATAAATATTATAAACCCAAGGGATTAAAACTAAAAAGCCAAGGGATTACAAACCCAAAGGAATAATATTAAACCCAAGTTATATAAATGTTATGATAAATATTATACACTTTGAAATAAACATGGTTGACTATGGTTGGTTTCATATTGACAAAATCTTTGTAATTGTTACATTGGACTATGGTTGACCATGATTGATTTTCATATTGAGGCAACTTTTGACACAATGAGAGATACTAACCATAGTTGACAATAATAATAATTATTATTATTATGTTGTAATATTTTTTTTGATATTATTATTATTATATATTTAATATAATTAATTAGTTAATGATATTATTAAATAATTAATTTATATTACATGATTTAAAATTAAATAACAATAATTAACATTTAATATTAAATAACGATTAATTAATAATTATTGTTAATTATAATGATAATAATATATTTATTGTATTTTTTTTATTATTATTGCTATGGTTATAAAAATATAACAATAGTAAATCTAAATAAAACTTTAATTATATCAACTATATTGATATAGTGCATAATCTATTTTCTTCCCATTAAAATTTATATCAATATCAATAATAATAAAGATCAATTTAAAATTACATTGATCTCCTTATTTCTTTTCCTAATATCAATATGGGTGTGCTCCATAACATTTTCTCTATCTCCTTGTTTCTCTTCCAAATATCAATATGGGTGTGGCTCATAACATTTTCTCTTGTCTTCTGGGTTGTTCCATTCCGTAATATACAATTTCATTCTTATTAAACTCGTTTTATTTTCTTCCATGTGTTTAGCTTTACACTTAAATGATGATAAAATATTGTCACCTTGTTATCAAATGTGAACTTTAATTTTTTATTAACTTCCTATGTTTCTCTAAAATGGAGTTAAATTTAATTTTGTTATTGAAAAATCTTTTTTGACCTTTTTAATTTAATTAGATTTTACTTGATAAATTTGGGAAGAAATATGATTAAGCATAAATATTTTAAGTTTTTATTATATAATATATTACCAATTACGTGCTATGATAGTTCTCTTTCGACTAATAACCTTACTCCCCATCCTTTAACTATGTAAATATAGTTTTCAAATAAAAGTTTGAGGGGAGGAAATATTTAGATATTTTTTATTAAATCATATATTATATATATATATAATATATATAATTATAATTTTATAATTTTATTTATTATATATGGAATAAAAATATTAGAAATTATGGATATTTTTTCATATTTAGTGAATGTAAATTAGATAATTTGCTCTAAGGAAATTAAAGAGAAACGGACTAATAATTAGCAAAAATACCAAAAATTTTCACATGGGCTACTTAAACTAACTCTTAGAATTTAATAGTTTTATATATTAGTTAATACGTTCCTATTTTCTTTTATAAATCAATTTCTGTAATAGTGATATTTCAAAACAAGCCAAAAAAATATTAAAAATTCTTTATATTCTCTATTCCCTTTAGATATATTGAAGAATATGTTATACTAAATGTGGTTGAATTTTTAGTTAAGTGTTAGAGATATAGACTAATATATTTTGTCTTTATTTTATAACCTCAATTTCATTTTCTATTAAAAATACCATACTTTATCATTAATTCTCTAAAAAAAAAATGAATTGAGATTTATATTTTTAAGTAAACCAAAATAAATATATTAAAATAAAATTATGATAAAAGTTCAAATATAAAATATATTTATCAAATAAAAGTTCAAAAATATAAAATATATTCATCATAGATGAGAACCATACTCTTTGATTAAACTAAAATATAAAATATATTGTCAATATATACGAGAATAAAACTATGATAAGAGATCAACATATATCGGAATAAAATTATGGTAAAAGTTAAAATATAAAATCTATTTAGCAGTGCAAATAGGTTTAATCATTTGTAAGATTAAAAGGCATAGTTAACCATTTATATTCACCCTGCACAACATTAAATGTTATTTTATAAATATTTTTATATTTTTATTCGAAAAATTTTAATTTTCTAATTAAAATATGTTATGTATTTTATTATTAATTTATTAATGTAAAATATTTATATATATTAAATGAATGTACAAAATATCATAATTTTTATATATTAAATGAATATATAAAAACATCTTTATATAATATGGGATATTTGAATTTGGCATAATTTTTATAGATGGAATGGTTTTTTCTCAAAAAAAATTTGGTTAATTTTAACCAAAAACTAGTATAGGTTTTAAAAAAATTGAGTTTAAGTTGTTTAATCTATATTGCAAGTCGAAACAAATGTATTGTTGCTCCAGATGCATGTCTAAAACAAATGGTCATCACTTCTCATTATCAAACAACATGGACCATGGTCCTCAACCACCCATTGTGACTTCTTTTTTGCAAATAGAATAAATACTCATTGCTAAGGTTAACCGTATATTCCAAGTAACACATGCATATGGTGGCCAATATAAATACATTGGCCACACAATTTGCTTTCCACAAGACATTACAAAAATAACAAGCATCTTGCCATGACGCATTGAAGACTTGGACGTCCTAATCATTACTTGTCATAGTAATGACCATCTTGCTTATGATTTCATTGTAAGTAGATATCATATTCTCGCTGCATCGGAATATAAATTGGGAAATGACCCATACTATAAGAATTCTCTCAATGATAACGATGCACTAGCATTCTTACCAACATTCCCCACCGATGTCACATCCTCCCTTCACCATTACAATAACACAGATCCAACTACCCAACTATCACCTAAAACACCACTTGACCCCACTGAAGATTCTGCAAACCGATACCCACACCACACATCATTATTTATACCTACTATTCCCAATATAAATAGAGAACTTGAAGAAATATGACAATATTTACATGCCTACAACCACCATTTTGTTTCTACAATTGAATGACCACCAATTAGCCTATCCCCAATCAATGCATACAACATAGAAGATCTCCTCTCTATGGATTTCCACACCCTTTCCCCCACAGGAGTTGCAATGCCAAATCAACCATGAATGAAAGCGGTGTAGTTACATGAATACACAGTTCATCTCATACGTTACCACGATAATAGTTTCAACAAGCACCCACGATTTCACTATTAAATATAAAATCTCATGATGTGTTATCTCAGTTAAGAAACAACCTTCATTTTTGGGAAAAACATTGCATAGAACTTTCCAACATCTATCCACGATTTGAACATCCGATTAAAACAATTTCCAGATGAGAAGTTGGTAGAAAAAGACATGCAATTCGTTTTCTCTCTGCGTGGCACAAGATATTTTTGGCTCAATGCTAAAAATGAACTAACAAACATGATATCTCAGCTCCATTGCCTGACATTATTCTTTAGATGAAGTGTAACTGATACAAAATGGACTGATATTCATGCATTCATGCCAAGATGTCAACCTCTTGATGTTGCGAAAAAACAAAAATGGAGAAATGATAACATTATCTCTAACCCCCATTTAACGTCACTATATATGCATAATAGGTTCATAATATTCCGTGAAATTACCTTAGAGACACACTTGTAGATAAAAGACTACTAGTATAGGTATGAATTCTACCACATTACTTTCGCAATTCTCTAAACATAAAACTTCATCCAATGCAAAAAAATGTAACAAAAATGCATTCTTCACAAGTATGAAAGGTAACATAGAGGGTCCATGCACATCCATAGTTTCCTTTGGATAGAAAATGTACCTAATATGGAAATCCTTAACCGGGATGACACAAAAGTAGTTGATAATGCTAAGTAATTCTTCGACAGATGCATAACAGCTTAGAACCCTCGCCTTTCTATACTTTCAATCCAACCCATTACTTAAGCAAATTTAGAATACCCTTTCCTATTTTAATGATTATGAACAACTCAAGAAAATTTAGAATACCCTTTCCTATTTTCCATGCCAAATATTTTCAAAACCAATCCTTTTAATGATTATGAACAACTCATCAATTACATTGAATGACAGAAACAATGCATCAAAATCACATGCTTCAGAAAGAAAGGCCCCTCATTTGAATGTCTCTATGAAGCACCTTGGGAATTACATCCAAAATTATCCTTGTTCATCGATTACAATGGCCAAAAGACATACACCCCTGCTCGCAATGAAGCTCGACTTAACAACCATAACCCTACCATCCTATCTATTTGGTGTGCAAATGTTAGTTGCCAACCAATACTCTCAATCCATGTCATACAAAAATATATCACAAAATATGCATCCAAAGCAAAAAAACAAAACAAAACAAAAAACAAATTGAAAGCTTCCATGACATGTTACATAGAATTTTTCTCACTTCAGCTAATGCAAACCTAGCAACAGCTACATTTTAAAAAATTCCTTGCAGAAACCCTTCTCAATCATGACATTGGAGCACAGGAAACTTGTCATACGTTGTAAAATTTACCATTGACATTGTGTAGTCGATCCTTTTTTTTTAAATGTAAGTCAAAAAAATTATGTTCCTTCCAAAAAAGCACACCACCTCTTCTCCATCACCACACTTCATAGATACATACATCCAATGCCCATCTGCCCTAGAATCCACATCGCTTATAGAACTAGCAAGATCATGGTCATATGATCCTCGTCGAAAGACAAACAAATGGAAACTTAGACCTGAAAAAGAAATTGTTTGTGTCATACGACAGTACTCCTCAATACCATCCACAACGGAACCTTGCTACGTTGACTTTTTTTGAGTTGAACTTATGCTATACAAGCCATTTTGTCATATTGTTTGAGATGTAGGAGATTCTAATGAAGAATTCATCACAAAATGGAAAACCTTTATATTTTATACAAACCTTGGCATCAACACCACACACTATCTGACACTGAACCTATTGCAAATGATAACTCAACTACTCACGAAGCCCATCCTCCAGACACCATGGACCTAAATGAAAGGGAATAACTCTCCCAATTGCACCCTACAAATGACCTCCTCATAAATGACCTTGACATGTTTGGCCTTCGTGGTTTTGATGACAACCATAACTAGACTCATACCATTATCTCATTATATCTACAGGAAAAAGGCATACAAGTCATTGAGAATAATCTCTATGCCCACTACATTCTTCAAACACATAAGCATATCCTAATGAACCTTAACTCATTATCCCCAATGCAAAAAAAACTCTAAATATTATTTATAATCATTTTGCTAAAAATGATATTTTTTATGCTCTAAGAATGATAATATAAGGCATTGTTGGTACTAGAAAATCCCACCTTATAAATTGCATCAGAGAAATTCTCATAAGCCTTTCCATCTCACCACCTTCACTGATCATGCTCCTCATTGCTATAGGTGTTGTGGCCTTCAACATGCAAGCATCGACAATCCATGTCACCCTCCACCTTCCCATAAAGGATTTTACGCCCTTAGAAGGCAATGCTTTTGCAACATTCCAAGAAGAACTAAAGTATATCTAGTACATACTAATTGACGAAATGAGCTTCAACCATCATGTTTTCCATCATTTAATATTATTTTATTTACCTCTTCCATTATAATCTACTACTTGTAATTTTCTATTGAAACTTAAAAAAGCTTCTTCAAAGATCAAGAGGCAATCTATGTTAGAAACATTATACAATCTGAAATTTATCATTTACCTTTATCTTCTACCTTTGCATGGAATCGTGTTTATCTTTAATGTTCATTTACATGTCATGTTTCTTCTTGAATTTATGCCTTATTGTGTTTCATTTGCAACATCTAGTGAAATTGCAAGTATATTACCAATTATATGCTATCATGTAGTTGTCTTTCATCTAATAACCTTATTCCCCATCCTTTAACTATGTAAATATAATTTTTAATGAAAAAGTTTCAGGGAAGGAAATTGTTCAAATTTTTTTATTTATCTTAGTGAAAATATATATATATATATATATATATATATATATATATATATATATATATATATATATATATATTAATTTTATTTTATTTTCCTTTTTTTATACATAGAATGAAAGTATTAGAAATTTGGGGTACTTCTCCACATTTAGCATATGGTAAATTAGATAAGTCATACAAAGGAAATTGAAGAGAGTCAAACAAATGATTAGCAACAACTAGCAACAATATAAAAAAAATTGACATTTGGCTTAAAACCACTTGAAGTAACCCTTGGAACTTAATAGTTTATATATTAGTTAATCCATTCCCATTTTCCTTTATGAACCAATTTCTATAATAGTGATATTTCAAAACAAGCCAAAGAAATATTGCAAATTCTTTGTATTCTCCATTCCCTTTAGATACTAGAGAATATGTTATGCTAAATGTGGTTAAATTTTCAGTTAGTTGTTGTTAGAGATAGACACTAATATATTGTCTTTATTTTATAAAATCAATTTTAATTTTTTATTAAAAATACTATATTTTATCATTAATTCTGTTAAATGAGATGAGACCTAATCCAACATAATTGTTGCATGCACCGTAATCCCTATCAAAGAATAATAATATGCTAATTTTGATAGGGACTAATAATATACATGTTAATAATAATAGAATAGCAATTTATAGAAGATAACGATAATTTGTTGTACAAATAAAATAAAGATGAACTAATTTTAGGTAATCTCAATTTTTGATTTCAATAAAATTTCCCTTTATAATCAATAATTCTAACTAATAGCTTTTTTTGTAGCTTGAATGTGTTTCATCAAATAAATACTAATGAGTTAGTATATATTAACTATTAATATTATTGACAAAAATAATAATAAATAAGTAATTAATTAACAATAAACATCTAGAACTCAAGTCACCAATATTTAGAAATCATAGTACAAATTGAAATGTAGATTTTTAATACACATTATATTATATCTTGAGAAAGTTGCAATAAAACTTCTAATTAATTTTTTAATTATATATATGAATTGAAAATTTATATTTTAATTAAAATCAAAAAAAATATAGTAAATATATCGTCATTAGAATACCACAATAAAATTAGAAAAAAAAATTAAAATATAAAATATATTTATAAAAAAAGTCAAATATAAAATCTATTCATCATAAATGAGAATCATAATCTGATTAAAATTATGTTGAGTGACGGGAATAAAATTATCGTAAAAAACTTCATCATAAATGAGAATCATACTCTTTGATTAAATTATATTGAGTGACCATGATAAAATTATAGTAAAAGTAACGATAAAAAAAATCCATTTAAAAGACATAACTAACCATTCATATTCACCCTACACCACATTAAATGTTTTTTTTATAAATATTTTTTTTATTTGAAAATATTCAACCTTGCCATTAAAGATATTATGTATTTTATTATTGATTTAATAACTCTGTAAAATATCTCTATATAATGAATGTACAAAATATCTTATCTCTATATATTAAATGAATACACATTTATCTTCATATGAGGTAGGATATTTGTAGTATGGCCTGTTTTGAGAGAATTTAATTTTACAAAACTCTATTAATATAATGAAAAATACAGAATATAATTTATATTTGACATTCCCACACGGTTCCAACAACCACATTAAATACAAAATGCAATTTTCAACGATCAATAAATTTTTGACATTAGAGACATCAATAAATTTTTCAAGATGAGAAGAGGGTACGTTAAAGCGAAATTGTAATACACCCATCATTCATAGGTAATGATATATGCACCAACTCCCATAATGAGGTGAAAGTGTTGGCCTGCATCTAATTTCAACCAAATAATACATCAATCGTTATCATTTGGGATAGCCATGCAAACTCATCCTTCCATCAAGATCTCAATGCCTCGAATGTCTGCCCTGCCCAAATTTGACATACCAACGCTTGCAATTAATGTAAATCCCTTTCAGCTTTTTATTAGCATTATTCTTTAACCATGAAAAATCTTTAATTCGTTGATGTGATCCAAACCCTGGAAATTAAATTCACTAATAATTATCGAGAGTATGTGGAAGAAAAACTAAATAATTTCCAAAGAAGTGTGGAATGATATTTTTTTGGTTTATATCTAAGTCCAAACAATACACAATAAAATTATACAGTTTTTTGGTAGGCTTTTTTCTCTTTCTTATATATATATAGATATATATATTGTTTTTATCAGAGTATATAATAAAATAAAACTTGTATAAATCTATAATAGTAATTGTACCACATGCGGTAAGATGAGGGTCAAATAACATAGAAGATAAAAGTAAATTTTTTATGCAATTTTATTTATTTAATGATGTTTGAGAGAAAATATTTGAAATTTAAACTTTGCAAACTCGAGGTATATCATGGATTATAATTGCAAGATGAGTTCACTTCTAAAATTACTTTCTCTAAAATTAAGAGAGTACATTATTGAATATTTCATCATTTGAATATACATTGTTTATTTTAAATTTGAATGGTTAATCTCAATATGCATTTAGTGGCAAGTTCAAAACTTTGAAATTTAAACTTTACAAAATTGATCTTTATCATGGATTATAATTGCAAGATGGGTTCATTGCTAAAATTACTTTCTCTAGAATTAAGAGAGTACTTTACTGAATGTTTCATCATTTGAATATACATTATCTATTTTAAATCTGAATGGTTAATCTTAATATACATTTTGTGGCAACCTCTTTTTCTTTCTAATTATATGATTGAATAATGAAATTTCTATTGAGTGTAAAAGACTTCTCATCTTAAGACCACATATCACCATATATACACTAATTGGCATCCTAATCCAAGAATCTTAATTAATAAAAATTAATTCAAAGATTGGAATGAAATTATAGTACAAGTTAACATGTTAAAATCATATATGTAACAAGATTAGCATCAAAGTTGTGCACTCTATATCTCAATAAATTACCACACAAAAAACCCTACCAAGCTCAAATGGCTAAGCATTTTGGCACCACTTACTATAATAGCCAAACATAAATCATCTGTCGTTGTAAAACTAAGATCCAAAATTTGCATATTAATATAGAGACTCATTGCAAAGAAGGGATGTATAGTGAAGGCAATATGAATGGGAGGGGTAGGAAAGATTGATGATATGAAGAAGAGACCATCCTATCCTATGCTCCCACTCCTCCAAACTTTAATCCACATAATATGTGCCTTGCCTTCTCACAACCAACCAAGAAAAGAGGCCTTCTCCGATGAAACATGATAAGTTGGTAGCATATGGAAAAAGAACATAGATGAAGAGAGATGTGATATGTTATGCGATGTAGATGTTGTCTAGTTTGAAATTGTTCCTTTGCCACATAAATTATTGCCTATAACAATAGGTAATAAATTAATTTAACTTTACAAGAGGCTTACCTAGGCCTATGTGAATGGAGACCCCCAATTTCATGAGGTATGTGCCCTGTGAGCTTATTATATGATATGGCTAGTTGTAGTAAACATTTCCCAAGAGTTGCATGTATATACTTGATAATTGGTTCAGAGCAAGATTTTATTTTTCTAGCTGTTGGAGGTGGCCAATGGATTTCGAGATTATTCCACAGAGATTATAATTATTATGTTTAAATATTTATTATTTTTATGATGAAATTGAGATTGAGATGTTTAATTTAGAAGGGATCATATATGTGCGCATTTCTGATATGGAGGAATCTATGCTTTGAGTTGTGCTCAGTGGTTCACCTCTCAAACCTCTCCAAGCACTTATAATGCTTCTAAAATGCTGAGTATTTATTTCTAAAACTAAATTAAAGAGTTGTTTCTAGTAACAAACCTCTCAAGGGCCATTTTTCCAACATAAGGAAGCCATGTGTAGTGGCTAACCTTCTAGGCCAGTTATAATGTTGTCTAAAATATTACAAGAAGCAACTTTAAAAGGATACATAGTGTTAATTTCCCAGCTAAATAGTATAAGAGTTTGTAAATCTATGTTTGTAAAAACTGACATACGTCGCAAACCCAAGACATATTAGTTTGTGTTAATGCCAAATGTAAAAACTACTCGCAAGTGCAAAGGCTACAAATGAATTCTACCAAATAATTTGTTCCTTTAATCAATTAAGCTTCTAGTGGAAATGGACTCTTGATTTGATAAGCCAAAACTTAACTTTCTTTTTGTACTACAAAATTCACTCGAATTGAAGGTTCTTCCAAGGATCTTATAATTCATCCAACAGATCTATATTTTATACAAATATACTAAAAGGTAATTCTTTATATTGAGGAAACTATCCTTTCTTTCGAAGTGATTCTTCATTGTTGTTTTAATTTATTTGAGGAGAATTTAAAATAAATTTGTTGCAAAATAAAAAGCATAAATTGTGAAACACTTCACCAAATTAAGGCTTTGCGAGGCTAAACAGAGTGAAAAGTAAAAATGTTGAATTCATTGCTTGTTTCATTGTATCACTTGAAATAGATGTGATAATATAGAGAATTTCATGTCTGAACACAACAGATTGACATAGAAACAAATCTTCATTACAAAATAGGAGCAACTAGACTTTTGAATAATATAACAAAATTGCAAAAGGAATTTTTTTTAAAAAACTATGCAAATTCTTTGCAAATGTAACTCCATATGACACTTAATGTGCATTGTTTAGGAAATTGTTTTGGAATGATATATTCGAAAAATGAGAACTAAAAATTAATTAACGATACAAAATAAATGTTGAAAAAGGCATGGGTCAATTGATATCTTATTAAAAGTTCTCTCTATTTTCCACATCATGTCAAAAATAAAGCTATACCTGATGGGTAATATCTTCAACTATAGGATTGGTGCCATCAATATGAAGCTACAAAGAAGATTTCAACTACACAAAACAGAAGTCGAGGCAACAAAAAGAGATTGACTTTAATATGCAAAATTATGATGTAAATATACCTAAAGTATTCTTAAGGAATTTTGAAGGTTGGTAACAACATAGTACTAAGGGACTCTCTACTAGAGAAAAGGTAGCATTGTCATGATATTCTTGATGTAGTTTACTAGAGGACATGCTATCCAACATAGTGTAGAGGGATTTCTAGCAAGGGTTGAAAATTTAAATTTCCAACTCATAAATAGGTGTAAAAACAAAAACTTAAATCAAGTAAACATAATAAAAAGAACTACATAAGTACAAAAACTCAAGATTAGGTAAACATGGAAAACAATGTTTGATTAGTAATTAATCATGGGTGTTAGAAGGGTAAAATGATGATTCCATATATGTATAGAGAAAAATTACTCATCTGAAATAGAAATGGTTGTTGTACAAAGTATAAGGATTCCTAATTGTGAGAGCTGACTTGTCAATTGTTTAGTTAGGAAGAGTGATGACCTAATTTTCAAAGTGATAAGCGTAACTAATGAAAATATTAAAATTCATTGTTACTACTCATATTTGAATTCAGATTATGAGTTTTTCATTTAACTCTGCCAAACTACGTTAGATTTATCAATCAATGGTTAAATTACCTCAGGTTTGACAAATCAACAAGTTTGTACATCTATCAAGGAAAAACGATTTTAAATTTATTTCCACATTTAATTTTCCATCTTGTGTTGTGAAAAAAGGTTTGTAGTGGTTTTGGTCCTTGGAGACTTAAATCTCACTGATTTTGACTCATCTCAATGTTTGAGAATATAGGGAAGAAACATAAATAGTGGGCAGTCAGGGGCTTGTATATCAATTGGGCATTGATTTTTTTATAAATAATGGCATGTTCAACAATCCATTTATCTTCAAAGATGGAATTAGAGAAACTTGGTTTGAAGGCCATATCCTTTTACAAAATATTCTACTACATATATCTATAGACTCCACTTCATACTATCAAAATTAACCGCTAGATTACAAAGGAAATTTTGAAACAGGTTCCTCGCATATACTCTCCAAAAAACACCATGAAAAACTACAAATATACACAACATGACCAAAATCTAAAAGACTAAAGAACTAAATATCCTTCAGACCAGGAGCAACTTGGACATCCTCTGCAGTCGCTTCGAGCTAAATTGGAATGAATCCATGTTCATAGATGTCGATGCCTTCTTCCTCATCCATCTGATTTTCCTACTTAGTTTGCTCCTATTGGTCTACATCCTCATGCATGAGCTCATGACCACCGCGCCTTCCCTTGTTCCTTATTTTCCACACAAAATTCAAGCGTCTCATTTGCAAGTTGTAAACAATCCATATTGAGATCTAACATACCTAAACATTGGGAGAGAACTTCGGTTTAAACCTTGGATTCAGCTAAAATCATCTCAGAATGGTGGGAAATCAAGGTGATTACAAACTCCAAAGTTTTGGCTACCCTTGTGAGTAGAAACCAAACATCCTCCTCTGTGTCTCCTAAATTATGCT
The DNA here is from genome assembly GCA_000404065.3 of Pinus taeda. Classification (NCBI taxonomy): domain Eukaryota; kingdom Viridiplantae; phylum Streptophyta; class Pinopsida; order Pinales; family Pinaceae; genus Pinus; species Pinus taeda. Next base: position 37,105 of record APFE030713630.1, read on the forward strand.
CCATGACTTTGACAATATACTAAATATTATTGAGAACATGAAAAATTGCATTCCTTAATATAATTCCACTGCTTCCAAATTCACCCCGACCGATCTTAAATATATTTGGCTTTTCCCCCTTAGCAACATTCCCACTCCAAACATCATTAAAATCTGGATATGAGTATTGATGCCAAATATGCAGACTACATTATGAAAATATTGCAGACACAAAAAGTTTCGATGTGAAGATCTCCAATGAATTGAGTACCAAACGCAGTGAACACAATTTTCCACATCTAATATGCTCTAGGTATTAAATCAGTTAGTCTCCATTTGTCCTATGTCGATCTCAATATGATACTTTCTTCCCAATTTTCCTCTACAACACATCTCTCCATTATGACTACACACATCCTTAAACTCTTAATTAATGTAGATCCTTTATAATGTGCTACTAGATTGAAGGAATGAACTCAGATCAATAACCAATGCTTACCACTCCACTCACCATAAACATATTAAGGCACATATAAATTTTGATCATTATGGGATTGATATGACTATAAAATCAACATTATCAACTTTTTAATATTCCTTGTTCTAGTTGTGCTCCCTAATTGACCAAGACATCGACTTCCTTATTGAGGTTTCTCTTAACGTGGAAGAATTCAATCTGATCACATTTGTTCATAGTAGCTTTATTCAATGTAGATCTGTGAGGAGGAACTGTTCATTATTTCCTTGAAGTTTAATCACTTGTTGGATCACTATCATAGAGTCTCCAAAAAGTGATAATTGGTGAAGACTTTTGGAGAAAGCCATTTCCAAACCCTTCCAAAGCACAAGAAATTCAACTTGATTATTTGTTGAGATTTTTAGCACATAGAAAAATTGAATCACCCTTTCTTCTTCGGGGAAAAATGATATGGATAATGTTACATGATATGTATATGTGGTAAATCTATAGGGTATAATATGGATTATCAAACTCATTAATATATATGGTCATGCTACATTGTGTGACAAATGAGAAGAAAATAATCCTTTGGGAACTAATAAGGATGTTGACAAACTAAGAGAGGTTGAATTTTAACAACTAAGGTGAAGAGACAATTTTATAATTCCATATTTAAAATATAATTTTAATGCTATATTTGCTAACCAACTAAATTGCATGATAATTAATAATAAACTATATTGAAATGTATGTAGAGATGGATGGTATGAAAGATCTTTCAAATAAATTTGAATATTATAGGTTTAATCATGTGCATAATTTAATTTATAAGATAATTGTATAAGTGTAAGAAAAATAAATAAATAAATAAATAAAATATCAAATATTATTAGATAAAGGGAATAAATTGTAAGTTTTCTATGAACAATTTAATTGGTGATGGTCATGTTATAGTAGTAGTGGTAGAAATCAATCTTATTATGTGAGTACAAAACTGGTTCAATTATCAATTCATCTTTTAAAAAAATTCAAAACTAAAATTTAATGAACATAGTTAAATAAAATTAAACTCTATGTAAATAGATAGATTGTGATACAAAAATCCACATTAACCATTATAATGATATTTTGGAAAATGTTATCCTTAAATTTTGTTTTAATAAAGAAATTGGATAATGTGTAGAATAGTTTGTTTTTGGATAAAATTGTGTGATGAAGAGTTGAAAAGTCTAATATTTTAGATGAACATTTCATTCATCATACAAAAAAACATAGGTGAAAAGACCAAATATTAAATTAAACAAGAAAAACCCAAATCGGAAAAATTAATAATATTATTAACCCTTATTAAAAGTTAAAATATTTAGAAAATTAAATAGTGATTAATGTTCATTATGATGATAAATAACATGTTAAAACCAAAAAAAATAGTCCATTATTATTGCATCACCATAATTAATAAAACAAAAACAATTACATTATTACATCACCATAAATAACAAAATTTAGATTTACTGTATAAATATATTATTAAATATATCATTAAGCTTTAAAAAACCATAACATGAAATTTAAATTACCTTATTATTTTTCCTTCTCCACTTTTTTATAATAAAATAATTCTACAAAACATTTACATAATGATATGAATATTATTATATTTTTATTTTCCCTCTATTTATATTTTTGTCCTCTATTTTGTTTATGATTTTTTAATGTTTTGTTTATGATTTTTGAATGTTTTAATTTTATAACTATTTTTATTTTGTTTATCCTTTTTTTAATATAAATATATAGTCAAAATTATATGTTCCTAAAACTTGGATGATAAAATCAAATTATTTAAATGTGTTATAGTTCATCTTTATTAGAAGTACTAATTATGTTTATAGATGTATATATTTTAGAATAGGTTTTCAAGGTTTTAATTTAATTATCAATAATTATTAGATGATGCGTAAGGATTTAATCTCCATAGAATATTTTAAAATACTCTTAGTAATAATTATAGAGCAAAAGTTATGATTTATTTCAAAAGTAGTTGTCCTTTTGATTAAATTGATTAATTACAAAAAATGTCATATGAACATGTGTCATATCAATATATGTTATGGTTTATGCACATGTGGTATTAGGAAGCCATGGTATTGGCCTATAGTATTATAAGAAAGCCTCTTTATAAATTAAGATTTTCCAAAGTAAAATGGAAGTGAATCTTCATAGTTAAGAATCTTGTTACATGTTTTTTAAATATCTATATATTTGACTAATATTTTAATTTTTTTATAATTAATAACAATAATTTAAAATGTGCTTAATTTTCCTCATAGGCGGGGAATTGTTTCTCAAAAGACTGCAGCCCGCATTCTCCCTGTGAGCCCCTCCCTGGTGTGCCCTGAGGGCCTCCCAAGTCTTGAGCATCAACCTGGTCAAAGCGGCCTCCTGCTGTGATCATGGAACCACCGGATCCACCGGAGGATGGAGATCCTCCTCCAAGAAACGTGATCTCCGACCAAGATTAAAATGCAGATGCCTTTGCATATCTAACCTATGTCGTTGGCCCCCCAAGAAATAGACCTTCGATATCCATGTTTGTGAAGAAACTCAAAGAAATCCTTGAGATCTCTCTACCTCTATCTCTTCCCCACCGGGCGGCTCTATCTCTATCAGAAAGGGGCTTGGTCGGCTAGTTTATAGGACTTTGACTTTCATCTCGTTCAGTTCAAAAATGGGTTGAAAGGAACTAGCCGTCTTCAATAAATAGAAAATCTCCATAAGGTTTTGTGGAAGAGGTTATTACACCTTTCATTTAGAAACAAAGGAAGATCGAGACTTAATCTTCAGAAACGGCCCATACTTCATGGACATGCAAGGCCTGTACTTAAATAGATGGACCCCCGACTTCGACCTTGAAATGGAAGTACCTAGCACAGTGCCGGTTTGGGTAAGACTCCCTCATCTCCCTCTACATTGTTGGGGCGATGAATCTGTTAGGGCCATCAAGAATGCAGTGGGGAATTATATTGATAGATGTGAACCACAAAAGAACATGCATGTCTGTGCGAGGATATGTATCAAAGTGGATCTAGGGAAGGGCTTACCGGAGGTAGTAAAGATCAAAGTAGATAGATGGACACACATACAATAGCTAGACTATGAACAAATATAGTTTAAATGCAAGGTATGTCATGAATACGGTTATTTTTCAAATAGATGTCCAAAAAAACAAGAAAGTAAAAATTTAGAAGAGTTTGAAGCAAAATGGGAACAAGTTAAAAAGAAAAAAATAGCAAACAAACAACCCCTCTCCTCCTCAAGCCAACTCCAGGCTCCCCAACCCCCTCTAATCCTTCTCCATCATCCCCCCCAGCCAATCCTCCCCTAATCTCCTCATCTTTCATCAATTCCAACCTCTTTGGACCTCTTGATGATCCTCCCATCCCTCCCACATCCCCCCCCCCTCATCTCTCTCCTTCCCATATCCTCACCCCCTCCATTCCTATTATCCCTCACAGCCCTCCTCCCCCCTCGGTTGATAGAATTTTGACAAGAAACCAAACAAAGGGATCTCTTCAAACCTTAGATTACCAAAAGAAAGTAGGAAAAAAATCTAACAAAGAACTTAGAGATGAAGCGACAACAAAAGAAATGGCTTTAGGAACACAACATCCCATGGACTCCTTTTTTGGGAAAAGCCCCAGGAATAATGAGAAAAACAAAAATCACCAAAGAGGGAAAGGACCCTCCGCCCATCAACTAAATAAATAATGATTGTGGTCTCTTGGAACTTCCATGGTTTGGGGACTCCTTTTAAAGTAAATCCAGCAAAAGATATTCTAGTAAAGGAAATCCAAGATATTCTAATGCTTCAGGAGACCAAAATTAGTTGCCAAGACTTATAAAAAAATGATCCAAAATCTAAAACATTATGAGGGAACAACTCAACAAGCTATAGGGGCCTCAGCGGGAATATGCACCTTATGGAGGAAAGGAAAATGGGAGTTGCTTCAGCAAAAAAAGGAACAATACTGGATTGGAACAGACCTAAAAGAGACAACCACCAATGCACAATTATGCATTGTCAACATATATGCTCCCAACCACTTCATGGAAAAGGAACAATGCTGGAATACGGTTCAAGAGACCTTAAATGATACTCGAAACAGGAAAATAATTATGGGAGGGGACCTCAATCTTGTCCTTAATGTGGAGGATAAATTTGGTGGGGTTTACCATTCAGACTCTTCAAGGGATACCATCGAAAACATAATGGAAAAAAACAATCTAATGGACATTCCTCCCAAAAATGGTAAGTATACGTGGAGCAACAAAAGGGTAGGAAGAAACAATATAAAGGAAAGAATAGATCACATTTTGGTTTGGGACAACATCATCTCCAACTACAATTCAGCAAGATCAAGAATCATTCACACAACAGCATCAGATCACAAGATGGTGGTAATTTCTATGGGGCTGATGGAAAATCAAGGCCCAATACCTTTCAGATACTGCCCAACATGGAACAACAATGAAGATTTCAAAAATATAATTGCAGATGTGTGGTCTCAAAAAGTCATGGGGTCCCCCTCTTATGTGTGGGAAACCAAGTTTAAAAACTTGAGAAAGGAACCAAAAAAATGGGCCATAGAAAACGAAAAACAATTAAAGAAAAGAAAGTCTGAGTTATTAAAAAAAATGGAGAAACTTCAAAAGGCAAAAGAAAATGGGGAGGAGACCAAAGAGGACCATCTTCAGGAAAAGGCCATCTTTTGGGAAATATACAGAGAAAACCGGAAAGAAGAGAAAGTGGTGAGACTAAAGTCAAGAAGCCTATGGTTAAAAGTAGGGGATAAAAACACAGCCTTTTTTCATAATACTATGAAAATCAAAAGAGCTAGAAATCAGATCAACAAAATCCAAATAGAGGGACAAGAAATTAGAGGAGCTACTGAATTAAAAAAAGAAGCAGATAAACATTTCAAAAACCTCCTAACAAAAAATGGAGAAAGAGAAGACTTTGAAACCTTTTTGCAGCATGTGCCAAACAAGATAATTATTGTTCAAAATTTGGAAATTATGCAAGAAATCGGAGAAGAAGAAATCAAGTTAGTTGTTTGGGGCCTCCATCCACATAAAGCACCAGGTCCAAACGGATTCACAATTGCTTTTTACAAGCAACACTGGCATATAATAAAATAGGATTTAGTAATAATGATAAGGAATGTGTTTCTTAAAAAAAAAAAATGGGAGGTTTTACTAAATCCTCCCATCTAGCTTTAATTCCAAAGGATGCAAGGCCTTCCACATTTAAAAGATTCTGTCCTATTTCATTGTGCAACTCTTCTTACGCAATAATAATGAAGATCATAGCCAACTGAATTAAGAAGGTTCTCCCTGAGATTATCTCAGAAAACCAAGGAGGGTTTGCTCCAAATAGATAGATTATTGGCAATGTTTTGGTTGTCTAGAAAGCTCTACACCCAAGTGTACTGAAAAAAAAGAACATGGAATCATCATAAAATTGGATATGGCCAATGGATTTGACCATGTAAGTCTTCCTTACCTCACGGTTGTATCAAAGAAATTTGGTTTCTCAAACAACATCATTGAGGTAATCAGCACCTGCATTATGGGACCATGGATAGCCCCGTTGATAAACGAAAGACCGAGTGATTTCTTTCAAAGTTCCATAGGGTTTAGGCAAGGTTGTCCTCTTTCACCTTTCTTATATATAATAATGGAAAATTCATTAAGTAGAGCTCTGGAAAAGATTAGGAGAGAAAGAACATTAACTAGTTTGCACATCTCATATGGTGTAAGAAGAATTAATCTCTCCTTGTTCGTAGATGACACATTGTTGATGGGTGGAGTCTCATGCATTATTGCCCAAAGATTCAAAAAAATCCTAGATAAATTCATGGAGGTTTCAGGTAGTCTCTTAAGCAATGTAAAATGTAGAATATATGGTTGGAATGCTCCCTCCCGCACCATGCAAAGAATATCTCAAATTCTTGAGATTCCCATACAGGAAAATTGGAATCACTTCTTCTACCTAAGACTACCCATATCAAAAGAAAACCTAAAGGTTGAGTTATGGAGCACACAAACTGAACAGATGAAGGAAAAAATCCAATGTTGGGGCATGTTGTGGTTGAACATAGCGGGCAGGGTGACCCTAATCAAAGCCATGCTCACTACGCTGCCAAATTTTGCAATATGCCACTATTCTGGCTCTGCCCAGCATCCACAAACAAATGGAATTAATAATGAGGGGTTTTCTATGGTAGGGAGAAAAAAACGAGACCAAAAAGTTCAACTTGGTAAAATGGGAACAAGAAATTTTGCCTTATGAGAAGGGAGGTTTATCCATAAGGCTGCCTAAAATTATGGATGTTTCCTTGGGGGGGAAAATTATATGGAGAATGATAACCGGAAAGGAAAGATGGTGGAAACAAACTTTGGCTTTAAAATATATGAATCATCAAAGAACTCACTTGCTGGATGAAAATGTCCCAATAAGGCCATGCTCTCAAGTATGGAAGCTAGTCAAAGACATTTTACCTGCTATCACCAAGTACACTTCAAAGATGCCCAGAAATGACAAAAATATCAAGGTGTGGGGAGACAGAATCATGGGGAAAGAGCCTTTATCATCCTACCTAGGTATCCATGAGATAAGAGAATGGATGCAAGATAAGGGGCTAACTTCCCTGCACTCTATATCTCGTTTGAAAAACAGAAATTGGTAAGACTGGCACATTCCAAATCTACCTCCAAATTTAAAAAGCCAATGGGATCTCTTAGTCCTCCATCTCAAAGGATTAGCCCCAACAAATATGGAAGATGAAGACATAGTTATCTGGGATCCTAGTGGGGGTGCTTACTCAGTCAAGTCCGGATATAACATTCTCCAAGCACATCAAGATGAACAAGATTGGCCCCCCTGGAAATCTATATGGAAGACAGAAAGCCTCCCCAAAGTTAATATTCTCAGTTGGACTCTCCTAAAAGGCAAAATTCTTACTGCTAATAACCTTAAAAGAAAGGGATTCTCCAGCCCGTCAGGGTGCTCAATGTGCCTAAATGAAGAAGAATCCATCCAACACCTTTTCTTCGATTGCCCCTTTATTAGAGAGTGTTGGAAGCAGATTACTAATCCTCTAGAAATGGAGCTCAACTTATCTATCCATAACCTTTAATGACTTCTTCACTGAATGGAAAAGAAATTACCCTTATTCATTGAAGAAAAAGAAAACCATCAAAAGGTTCTGGGAAAGTCTCCCATCAATTCTCTGTTTCCGGATTTGGCTTTCAAGAAATCAAATCATCTTCAAAGACCAAACCCCAAAGATTGGAAGAGTTCTGTCAAAAACTTGGGGAATCACTTCAGAATTTCTGAACATGAAAGGTTTAAAAGCAATAAACAGTAGAAGCCTCCAGCAAGAATAAAGGAATTGGATCAGCCAAGCAACTATCAGAAGTAACTGGAATATCAGTCCCAATGGTAGACCTCCAACTCAAAACTGGAAAATTAGATTAAAAAAGGAATAATTTTCAACGTGGAAAGGAAATCTAAATAGGCATTGTATTTTCTTCGATGGTGCCTCCAAAAAAAATATGGGTAGATATGGAGCATGAGGGATCCTCCTCGAACCAGGGGGAATAGTCCAGTCGCTTATGAGTGGGGGTTGGGGGAAACCTCAAACAATAGGGTAGAGGCTTATGGCCTTCTAATGGGCACCAGGATACTAAAAAAAAGGAAATGGGAGATCCTATTATAATGGGAGATTCAACAATCATCATTGAAGCCATGATTAGTAGAACAAAACCCTCCAAATGCTTCCATGCACCAAATCCTCAATAGAATAAGGAAAAATATGGAAGACCTCGAAAATGTTACTTTTAAACATATCTTGCAGGAAAACAACAACTCCGCTGACCACCATGCAAATTTGGCAGTAGCCAAGTCTGAAGGGGAAACAAGAGTAGTTGAGGATGTGTTCCTCACACCTATTCCTTAGTCCTATCATCCCTGTATGAAAATCATGTCAAAAATATCTTCAATCGATTATATTTCTTGTTTCAATGAAAATGTGATCTGTTGTATCCATACTTATCCCTGCAGTGAATCCTTTTCGACTGATAGAGCATGGAGTTCTCGTGATTCCACTCGCATCACACTGCACATTTTCTGCCATTCTATCCACTCTAAGATACGATATATGCCTCTAATCGAGCTCTCCCAAGTCAGCATTTCTTCCCAGCTGATTTGGCCTACTTCCACTCCCCCCTCTCCTTTAAATTTCAAACCTCCCTCTCCTCTCTTCACTCCCCGATCATACTTTGTTCTTCATGTTGATCTCTCTCCCCAGTGAGCCCCATGTTTCTCTGTTATCCCCTCCTTTCTTCTCAACCCATGTTCCATCCTTCTTCACCTTCCCTCAGCCCTCTCGGGCCTTCTCGCTCCCCCTCTTTGCGATCCCAAGCCTCCTGAAAGATCGTTGCCTTTGGAATGTTGCTCTCCTCATGCACACAATCCTTTCGTGAGCTTCTTTTTATCATCGCTCTACTCTCCCTTTGGATTTTTGCCCAATTATGCTCTCATCTCTGCCATTTATCTTATCTCCTCCATTTTCATTCTCTTTGTTGTAAAGCTTGATCTCTTTTTCCTCCTGTTTCAAATCAAGCCAACAGACTGGTGCATTAACCAAGGGAAGTTGGATGTTCATCCATCCAGCAAGAAGGATCATAGGCATCACTCTATCAAGCTCAGGGGAACAACAACAGGGCCTTCATCTAGCAGAGACACCAGGAAGAACTAGCACACCACAGAGGATCACATCTCAGATCACAAGACAACAGAAGACCACTCAGCAATGGACTTAAATCCAGTGGACCGAGCTTCACAAAATGAGAAATGCGCTACATGTCGAGATAACAAATTCATGATCATCAAGATAAGAGAGACAATACAAGACTTGAATATTCAAATGAGGTCTGAAAACTCAGCTTTGAAGAGACAATTGGAGAGTCAAAACGCTGAAATAGACTCCCACACCAACAAGTGCACTCACCTTGAGGAGACTGCCAACTACCTCAAAAACATTACTTTGAATCGAGAGGGACAAAACTCCAACTATTAGAGTAGTAAATAGAGATATCAGCAAGATCAATCTATAAACAAATATTAAAAAGCCTCATAAGTGTTTTGCAATTTCTTAGTTTCTGAAAGTTATGTTATCCAACTATTAAAGTAGTAAATAGAGATTTTGTAGTTGGAATCTCTTAAATTTTTGGATTCATGTCTAAAGGAACCAGGACTACATTCCCGATCTACTCTCTTTCAGCATGACTCTTTCCAGCCCCATATGTATCGGGAGCTTGCTCCTCTCTCTTTTTTGGAATATGTAAAACCATAACCGATCTTGTAAAAAAAACCAATAATTTAAAATAAAATTATAATTATTTATTTTTTGATTTTTTAACTAGATAATATTATAATGCACAATGTACACACTATTATAAAATATATTAAAAATAAATATAATGTATGTAAATATTATATTATAATGTATGTATGTATGTAAATGTACATTGTAAATATCATATAATTAACATTATTTTGTATATTATTTTGAATAAACTTTTAATTTCCAGGGGAATTCTACCAACATTCACATTTTCTTTCATTGGTTGGAAAAGGGAGAATGTAAAATATGTCAATAACATTCACAATACTATGTTATATATATTTTGAAATGTGGAAAATAATGCGGTGAATATGGGATTAAATATGTAAATTGTGTTTATGATTTGTTATCATGTAGGGTCACGGCAAGTCAACAATAGGGTGTTACAAAATAGAACATGAAATGGATACAATCCTTTTAATTAATGTAACACATTAAAATGTATGAACCTCGAAGTTCGTGGTAAAATTATGAGGTCTGGTAAATATGACTTACGCCTAAAATTAAAACATGTGCCTACGACCAACTGAAAACTTTGTATATGGGAGTTGTCTATAATGCGATTTTTTGAAGATTCCGGTGACGGAAACTGGCGAAGAAATTGAGGTTAAATCTTGATTTGTTGCAGTTAAAATGGTTTTTTAACTACATATTTGTATTCAGCACCCTGAAAAATCCCTAGGACGCTTTGATTGTGCAGAAACTAGCTATTAAACTTACGATTCGAATAAATTGCTGCCAGATTTTGACCAAAAAAACCCACCGAAAAAACTTCCAAAAAATCTCATTATAAACAACTGCACATTTAACCCTTTGTATTGATTAGCCAATATTTAAATAGGCCCTGATTGTAATATTAAATGAGGGGCATATAAAAACCTCAAAAACTTATGCTTTTAACACATGAAAATATTTCTAAGAAACTAATTTTTCGTTGACTTGTTCACGTTATAAACATTTATTTGTTACCACATAGAATGTGACACATGGAGTAATGCAATAAGCGTTGGCTTGTGTCATTTCTTGCCACCAAAATAAACGCCGCACCAGTGGCTATCCTTCACCATTTCATGCGAAATATGCAATGAATTAAAATACAAATTAGCATTGTTGTTATTATTGACAGTGGCATTGTTACGATTTTGAACGCAGAGAGCTCCATAGCCCTGCATGCATTCACGAATTGGTAAGAGGTGAAAAATGAATTTTTGCTCCAATCTGTTTTAACCCTTCCTGCTTAGGTGACCCCTTTAATTTGCCCTAGTTCCAAAAGCTGAAGTGGATCCTCCTGGGTCGAGTACTCAAGCATGGGATATCCGCAGATTCTTCAATGTTCTTGAACACCCTCATGGACATAGAATCTATCGAAAACCTGATTACAAAATGCAAAACATATCATAAACATATAAATAAAAACTCTAAAACAAGATTAAATAATAGCACAAAAACATACCAATAACACCACTAAAACCATTCGATTGTTATCATCAAATCGTAACATGGGTGCTCAAATCTCACGCATAATTAATGAATATACTTCGTTGCTCCATCGCTCAAACCTAGGTCATAAACTCTGACCTACTCAAGTCATGTCCAAAAACGCTAAATATCTTGCGAAGGGAAATCGATATTATTTCAATGGCATTTCATGGTAAAAATTAATATTACCTTCCTCACAGTTGCACGACGTGGAGAAATGATCCCTTTCCCATGAAAAGATCAACCACCTACATCAACTAGATAATGGAAACGACGATGATTCATTGATGAGATAATGGAAGCGACCCCATCATCTAAGAAGAAGTAGAACGACGTGGAGAAATGATCCCTTTCCCGTGAAAAGATCAACCACCTACATCAACTAGATAATGGAAACGACGATGATTCATTGATGAGATAATGGAAGCGACCCCATCATCTAAGAAGAAGTAGAGTACCTGATGAATTGGTTGGTAATGATTTCTAATGCAATCAAGAAACTGGTAATTTGATACGTCGGATCTGGATCGATGGATGTTAAGACTCTACTTGCATTAAAAAACCACAATAAAAAAACCTGGAATGGTTGAACTGAAAAATTCAGTTGACAGCGTAAAAGGAGTCAGTGGACAGTGATGAACAAAGATAAAGATTTGAATCGTCTAATGTTTGATTAGACCATGCATAACAAAGACACTTAGCACCAAAGAGGAGTTCATTTTAGAGGGAATACCTTACTGCGTAATTAATCAAAGAGAGCTAGTAAGAGTTGAGAGGGATCAAATCTCTTGACGTGCAAATCTTTCTTTTAGTGCAAAACTTTAAAAAAATGCACCTCCAAAGATTGTATCCCTTTAAGGCCCTGATAGATGATGGCTAGGATGAAAATATTTCTTTCTATTCCATTTTTTAATGTATAAATGGATTCAACCTCTTTAAAATCCCTTAAATACATGAAATTAAATAAATTAAATTAAACATGAAATTCCAACAAATGTTTGGTCCAATCAAAATTAACCCTTAATAAAATGATCAAAATGTAAAATAATAATACTTGAAATGCTATAACAATAAGAATTTAAATTTTCAATTACTCTAAATCATATATATAAACCAATGTTGTTATTATTATTATTATTATTGAAATAATTTAAGTTAACGTGAAAATTGAGAATATTTATTTACGGATTTACATGTCCCACATTAAAAAAAAAATTATTAATAAATTTTATCTATTGGGATATTTTATTTATGATGCACATTGATTTTTTTAATAACTATTAATATTTTTTCAATATCACATATTCATTTTATATTAAAAATTGAATTAATTATACATCTCCCTCTTATTACTTTAATATTTTTAATTTCAATTACTTATTATCTTTGCAGATTGAAATATTTTATCGTGGTTCATATATATAGGCTAAGTTGACATAAAACAATTAGTAAAACATGGATATTGAAATGATTTATTTATGTCTCCAATTGAAATATCAAAAATATAATATCAACTTATTTAGGTTTTTTAAATAATTAATTTTAAAAGGTAATATAATTTATCTATTTAATATCAAAGGAAATATTTTATTTATAACTAAGAGTATAATGACATATTTTACTTATTTTTGTATTGAGTGTAATATCAACAACAAATAAAACAATCACAATTATAGTAAGACTATATTTGATAATATTTTTAAGTAAAGCTAATTAAATAAGCATATTTGTTTTTTGATTAATTGAATTATTTTTTAGTTTAATAATATATATTTTTTTAATTTTAAAAGAGACACATGTTACTCCTTTTAAGCCAAAAAATAAATGAATAGTATTATTAAATTCTAAATTATGATTTAAATCAAGAAACTTTATTAAAATTAAAATCCCCTTAGCCCCCATAAAGGAGAATACATCGTTAAGATAAAATAATAATAATAATAAAATTATAATGTTAACTTAATTAAAATAACAACATAAAATAATAAAATAATAAATATATTCAATTCAATTTTTTATATTGTATCTTTGATTGTATTAACCAACCTTGATTCATCTTAACTTCGGATCTATCAAGCATCCAGAGGGATCAAATTTCTCAAGGTGCAAACCTCTTTTTTGAGTGCAAACTTGAGGAAAGGATTGCACCTCTAGAGAATTGATCCCTTTCGGAGCTTGATAGATTTGAAGTTAAGATGGATCTAGGCTGGTTTCAATCGTGTGTGCCCAAATAAATTCTATAGAACATATGATTAATTGTTGAATTGAGGCTTCTATGATCCATAACAGTTTTAAGAAGGGTTTCAGTGTAAATCACATGTAGAAAACATTTGTCCACGTGTTTCGAACCAACCATCGTCAGGACAAGTTGAAGAGTCAGATCATGACTACATATTAAATAGGGAGAGCAGATCTTCCAAACGGCCACGTGTGACCATCAACAACTATATAAAAACGGTTAGATTTGGAATATTATATTAAAATATTATTATAATGTTAATCATGGGTTAATAAGTCAAAAGTTAGTAAGTAGTAGTAATAATAAATAATATGATATATATATATCATACTAAATAATTCTTCTTAATAATATTTAATATATAAATTATTAATTAATTATTAAGAAGAAAATTATTTACTATGATTATAATATTATATTATTTATTATTACTACTAGTTACTAACTTTTGACTTATTAACCCATGATTAACATTATAATAATATTTTAATATAATATTACAAATCTAGCTGTTTTTATATAGTCGTTGATGGTCACACCTGGCCATTTGGAAGATCTGCTTTTCTTAATTAATAGGGCGTTTGGAGGATCTGCTCTTCCTATTTAATATGTAGCCATGATCTGACTCTTCAACTTGCCCTGATGATTAACCACACTGGTTGGTTTGAAATGCGTCGACAAATGTTTTGTACATGTGATCTCCGCCAAAACCCTTCTTAAAACATATGATTAATTTTATCAATAATATGTAAATTCATCTAATACTGATATATCATTTTAAATATGCTAAATATTTCTCAAATTAATCTGGTCATTTTAATTTTAAATTTTCCTAGTTACCTCAGTTTGTTGAGATCATAAATATTGTTAATAACTTTAATTATGAAATAAAATTTTAAATGTAAAGTGACAATGTAATAGTGTTGAATGATAGCAAATGTGAATAATAATAATATAGACAATTACAAATAGTCTTCATTGTGATTATTCTCAAACTATTTTCTTCTACTATTCTTATTATCACCCTTGTTACTTTTGTCATCTTTTCATATCGATTATATGAAAAGGTCAGGTTAAATCATAAACCATTTAAATATTTAGCTCAAGCTATTATATTAAACATTATACCTTGTCTCTATTTCTCTCCAATATTAATAGGTTGAATTACTATAACAACAAGGTCAGGTTAAATCGTAAACCATTTAAATATTTAGCTCAAGCTATTATATTAAACATTATACCTTGTCTCTATTTCTCTCCAATATTAATAGGTTGAATTACTATAACAACAAAACCAATGTACATTGTCAATAATTTTTTGTGCTTACACTAACATCAATGCACAATGTTACCAATCACTTTAAAATTAATGTACCATCATATATACAATTACATGAAATCAGAAATCAATATCTACATTGAAATCAATGCATCTAATGCAAGCAATCAAATAAGATTAGAAAACAACATTTACACTGAAATCAATGCATCTAATGCAAGCAATCAAATAGGATCATAAATCAACATTTACACTCAAATCAATCCTTCTAGTGCAAGTAAGCAAATAGGATTATAAACCAACATCTACACTGGAATCAATGCATCTAATGCATGTAAGAAAATAGGATTATAAACAAACATCTACACTGAAATCAATGCATTTAGTGCAAGAAATCAAATAGGATTAGAAGTCGTCTACATTGAAATCAGTGCATCTAGTGCAACCAATAAAATATTATTAGAAATCAACATATACATTGAAATCAATGCATCTAGTGCAAACAATCAAATGGGATTAGAAATCACCATCTACACTGAAATCAATGAATTTAGTGCAAGGAATAAAATAGGATTAGAAATCACCTATATTAAAATCAATGCATCTAGTGCAAGCAATTAAATATCATTATAAATCAACATGTACACTAAAACCAATGCGTCTAGTGCAAGCAATCAAATAGGATTAGAAATCACCATCTTCACTAAAATCAATGCATCTAGTGTGAGAAATATTATTGCATCTCTCCCCCCTCCATATATATCTATATATCCCTCCATCTCTCCTTATTTGTCTCTCTATCTCAACCCCCCAAACATACATGCTCTCTCACACCATATCTATCAATATCTTTCTCCCTCCCTCCCTCTCTCTCTTCTTCCCTCTCTTCACTTTTCATCTATTTTTCTATCTCCCTTTGTCTCTCTATATCACCCCCAAAACATACACTTTCTTTCTCCATTATGTATATCCATCCCTACCTCCTCCTCTCC
>APFE030713631.1:19623-34303 GCA_000404065.3 Pinus taeda
ATGTGTTAGATAGACATTTGCGACATTTATAAAAGAGAAGCATCATATCAATATATGTAGCAGGATCATGTAACTTAACCAAAATAAAGCTCCGAAAATAAAAAATATATACATAACTATTTATAGTTTATACATAATGTTCTGTATCCAAGGCAAAATTGGTCAAATGACCCAAAAATCAAAATGCTAGGGGGCACCCTAGTCTAATGATGTTGGTGATAACAAGTCACCGCCTGTGCAATCATGTGTAAAAGCCTAGTCCATCGACTCGGCAATCCAGTAGTATGTCACTGCAACCACAGAGGAAGCTCGTTGGTCCTCACATCTAGGATACCAAGGGTGAGACCCACGATCTCGTCCTGTAGTGGTGAAAGAGTCTCGACCACGTCAAGGTCACGAAGGATGGCCCTCCCCATAGCCTCTCCTACTGGAACGACCGCTAGGTCTTTGCGGCGTACTGCCAGTCGAACTGGTCCAATATCTACATGAGCACATATGTTTTGATTAGTCTTGGTCAAGAAAGAATAATAGCATTATAAGAACAATAAACAGAGATATGGTCAGAAGATTTACCC
The DNA here is from genome assembly GCA_000404065.3 of Pinus taeda. NCBI lineage: Eukaryota > Viridiplantae > Streptophyta > Pinopsida > Pinales > Pinaceae > Pinus > Pinus taeda. The sequence goes on from APFE030713631.1 coordinate 20,199, forward strand.
ATAGCACCCCACTACTTGCCGGCCAGCAGCACTAAATCTGGGTCACCCCGGAAATCCATGCCAGCATATGGAAACTTGGCATAGACCATCTCTTGACTATCAAACAACTTGAAGAAAGTATCAGAAAATGAAATCTGAGGCCGGCCAACATGTCGAGACATGAGGTCAACCCAACTTTTCATCTGTGGTTCATTCGGTGGAGGTAGGCCAAGTGAGATGTACTGCGGCTACATCAGTGGGATCCTCTCAAAAGTGAAAGTGGTTAAAATAGAACCATAGCCAAAGTTCTTGGATCTTCCACTTTTCAACTTGGTCAGTTGTTCTTTCGTCACAGAGAGTACTGCATCACACAAGTTGAACACCTTCGGTTCAAGGCATTCCAAAGCATACTGCATGTAAGACCTGTTAGCTATGTGAAGAGCAGAACTACTAGTCAGTCTAGCAAAAGTGAACAGAATGGTCTTCAAGGGTCGGTTAGTGACATCTCAGATATTGATCTTGCCATCCATACTTGGATGAGATCCCTCTCTGCAGTGCCGGTGAATATACTCCCTCACGGACTCGCCCCAACAGGCAAAACTCGATAATGAGAGAGGAGCACCATGCCTCGATAAACTGGTCAAAAAATAGGTGTCCATGATAGTCAAGGGGATCGATTTTCCCCTAATCTAGAACACCTGGTTGATAGGATCCCAGGCATTGAGGAAATATTGCAACAAGCTAATTTGTTGCCTCATGCTAGAGATACGAAAAAACTTCAACAAGACACAGTTCCACAATGCAGCTATAGTGCCTGGGTCATGTAAAGAAACTGTGTCCTCTTCTTCATGCTCGCGCTGTCACCATGTAGCAACCATTTTGATCCGATGAATCTCTGAAAAAAAAACAAGAGAAGAGTTAGGATCTTCATTTGGTAAAGAACAAGAAAACATCTACGAGAAAATTGTGCAAAAATTTTCCTCCTTGCGCCAATCGCACCCCAGTAAGTGTATTGGGAGCGACGCATACTGACTAGTCAGTGAGAAGGCCAGTATGCATCACACCTTTTGATTAAGGATGGGTACGATGGAGCCAGGGCGAGTTGTTCAAACCCCAGAGGCTTAGTAAAGCAAGGAAATAGGCTCAGAATTCAAAAATAAAAGAATGCAATTGAAGAGCACAAGTTTAGCTCCTACCTAGTCCAGATGGCATCAAAAATCGTCCACAGAATCTCCCAAGATCAGCTGGTGAAAATCGGGGGGAAAAGCACCTCCAGAGCTCCAACAAACCAAGTTCAAATGAAATGGTAAAATGAGAGGTAAAAGCCACTTTTAATTTACCATTCACGTAATTCGAGTAAAATATTAGTGTTCTTAACTCATTTATCAAGCATATGTTTTCATTTCTAATTAGTTTGATGAAGCAAATGAACAGGTAGTACAATCTTTGAAAGAACAAAATGCTAATGGCAAATCAAGGAATCAATGACCATTATCATGAGCAGTTTTAATGCGGAATTCAACCTCGTTAAAAAATAAACATAAGCAAATGAGCAAATGTTTCCCCAAGAGTTTAAGCTCATTAAAAAATGAACCTGTAAATAACCATTGTGAAGGCCTTATCATTAGCTTTTGAGCCTTGGTCGTGTTCTCATCATCACCTCCACTCTGTTTTTTAGCTGATCATTCACCTCCATTTGATTGTTTACCCTTTCGAGGAAAATTTGTGAAGAGTGATTCTATTAGCCATCCTTGTGACACTACCGTGATTGGAAAATTCCAAACCTTACCTGGATTCAGCTGCTACCCGAAATCATCACTCGTTCCTCGAAAACGAGTCTCCATTTAAGCTCTTTTCAACTGACTCGTAAAATATGAAAAGATTTCCAAGCGATTAGCCTCTCCGGCTCATTAAAGTCATCGAAAGTGCTATCCCTCCTGTAGATTTTAATCTTTTTGGACCTGAGGGATTATTACACAAAAAGGTCGAGTGCTTGTCTTGTTCGGCTCGTTAAAACTATCGAAAATTCATCCCTTTCATATTATTTTACGCTTTTTTCAGGATTAAGGGATTATATAACAAAAAAGAATCTTTGGAGTCTCCTTTCCGTCCCTTTCAGAATCTCTAAATTGAAAAGGACCGAGTTATCTTTGTCATTAAACTTGTTAAAACCAAATAGCGACAAACTCGTCCAAATGGACGAGAACGAGTTTCACTGTGGCTAGGCTTGCTAAAATATAGCGACAGGTTCGCCCGAAGGGTGGATTATAGAACAAGCATATGTTATCCTCCTCAAGTTTGACAAAAATAAAGAGGTACTGGTCAGCAATGACTAGGGAAAATTGGGAAGAAAACTTGAAAAGCTTTATTGGTAACAAGTCGCTCTTGAACATGACACTTTCCTTCCACATTCGAGCCGGGTTGGGTTGTTCCGTTCACTAGTCATATCATCATTGGTCCGTCACATCATCCATCTCTGGGGTTAATGCTACCAATCCATCGTCAGTGTCGCTGATATGTTCAAGAGAAGTCATTCAGAAAATTCTCCTGTGTCTCACCCACTGCAATACATTCATGCTCCATTCTTTCATGACCGCCACCCTGAACCCTGTATCGTCAGATCGTTTTCACCTCCAAAATAATTTGCTTCGTTCCGTGTCATAGATGTGGGATTAATTAAGGCCCTCCTACGGTGAGTCACTTCTTGTCGACATCAGCTCATTATCCAAGAAGTCGACCTAGGAAAAACCCTTTCAGTACTTTGAAGCTTGCATGCCTCAATGGCAAGTTTCTCATTTTCGGCGACAGGTTTACATTAATGGCCTTCGACTGAGAGATTTTACGTGGTGTTCAATGCCAAGTCCTTTTTCACACCACGTGAATTGTGCTATAGTACCTTGAGGTTCATTGTCATTATTGGTGATTCCTCTCGCGCCTATTAATAGCTTACATCATTAGCTGGTAATCAACTGATGTCTTTCCATGTTCGACTCCAGAACATTTTTCACATGGATCGTCTTGTACTCCAAGTGAAGATTGAACGATTTTTGAAGACCCCGGATCTAGTTTCATCCATCGAGGCTGTGATATATTCAGGAATATAAAGACATAAAATGTACATCATTGCCGAACAGATGATCATCCAAATCAAAGGATGACGAGTCCAAATCATCAGTCTGCCACATAGATGATTATCTGTCCTATGTACATGAAAATGAATTTATAAAGCTGAGCATGGGAATTCCTGCCTCAACTAGATCATGAAAAATGTTTTCAAGATAATTTATTGTATTGTATCTTATTACAAGTCGCCTCCCAGCTCGAAAAAAATTCAGATCCTCATGGTAAAGCATTTTACCCGACATTAAAAAGATTAACGACCTCATGCTTTAGGGGGCAACTGTTATAAACATTTTTGGGCACTGCAACCCCAATCATAAATGTCCATAAACTGAGGGCTGCTAATTCCCTAAAAGTGTTGCTTCACTTCCTAAAGGAACAAGGTCAACTTATTACATCATCTCCCAGAAGTTCTCTGCTAAAAGTTGCTCAGAAATGGTCAAAACTGGACCATACTGAATACCTAGTACAGAGGGTGCGATGCATATCACCTTCCCAGTGTAAAGGGTGTGATGCATACTGAATGGCCCCTCTGTAGGGTGTGATTGTCGGGAATGGACAAATGGCAGGGACAATTTGCGAGGTGGAAGATCATGGAATCTTCAAGAAGCTTCCCCTCTGACACTTGCCTCTCTGTTTTCGACCAGGGATGAGTAAGAGATCATCATTCTCCAAGTGGAATTAGGAACTATCAGAGAGAGGACACTAATCAAGACCCCAAAATATGACTCACCTCCCTACAATCATCTATATATGGATCCCTCATCACAGAGATCCAGAGGCTGGAATCTTGTATCTTGTAGAGAAGTGTTGTTGGTTTTCTGGAATAACTTCATAGTGTTGGGTGATCTAAGCTTTACTTGAGGTGAAGAAGGGCTTTCTTGTTGGAGGATGATGCTGGGACAGAACATATGGTTGTAATCCTCTTGCTACTCTTGATCTTAATAAAGCTATTCAAGTTTTCCTCCATATTCTTGTATGTTTGTTTATATATGCATTTGTATGGTTAACCGATATCTGGTCCTGTGTTATCTATGAATATAGATCTCTTTTCTTCGATAGTTGTATGTTTCTTTCATTCCACAGGTGCTCTTTGAAGCTGGGTAGACGAACAAGAAGCAGCAAAGCTCTATCAGGAAGGAGAGGAATCAAATAAGGAACCAAGTGCAAGATTAAGGTTGGTGTCCTATCTTCCACTCTTATCTATTTTCATAAAGGAAAGCAAAGTAGACTTTACTTGTTTGTTTCTAAGATAGCTACTAGTCTTAGTGGGAATAGCAGCTCCGAGTGGACACTATTCCCAGTAACACATGGTTAGTAGCCTGAAAGGGGTGGGATTGAATATGGCCATGCTCCCTCGAGATAGGTTCCACCTCTTATAAGATGGAGTCATTGTGGAACTTAGGGCCTGGGAGAGTCACGCTCTATAGGTGATAAGTGAGTAGTTAATCAACATCAAATAGTTGGGCTTGTTGTATTGTGTTTAAGCTTATTATTCATTTTATCGCAATGTGCAGTCTAAAAATCATTGCAGGGGATTAACCTTAATGAGGCTCTCTTATCCGCAAAGTCTAAAAGAAATGAAGCGTTTTATTTATTTTATATTAAAATCGCAAAGGAAACAATTGTTAAAGAATCAGCCCATGTGATCAAGTCAAATCACAATATAAATAGCTATATGGAGTGGTTCCTGTTATATATATGTGTGTGTGTGTGTGTTAGGAATTCGATTAGATCACAATCACAAAAAGTGCAGTGGGAAGTTATATGAATTATTACCACAGGAATCATCGATTCCCAATTGTGATAAACGCATATCTTGAAAACTATGCAAAGGCGTTGGAAAAGGCGGGAAAATGTATGATTATGCATTTTTATATGTAATTCTATTATAAAGGGTTATAGTAGAAATACAACGTTGATATGAAGGGTTATGAGTTAAGCCCAATTGTAAGTGGAACTTGGATATATATATATATATATATATGCGGCATAAAGCATAATCAAAGGGTTAATAACATTAATTGAAGGATTGCGATTTGTGATATGCCAGACCCAATATTACATATATTATGTTTAATTCTCCAATCTAATCCGTGGTCATTGCATAACGTTTATATATGTATATGAATTATGCTGATTGCGACTTGCAACAGCGATCCGGACCCGATATTATATATGCCATGTTTTATACTTCCTTTGTTTCCACCATATCGCAGATTGTTAAGGTTTGGGTTAATACACCAATTGAAAGCACCGATTGCGATTGCGATGGGTTTTGGACCTGAAAATATATATATTGGATTTAATAACTCTAGTGGGTCCGCAAAGGGTCTTATGCATATGTGTTGATTCATTCGTCGATTACGATTTGCGATGGGGATTCCAGACCCGATATTACATCTATTATGTTTAATTCTTCCGCCGTGTCCGTTATATCGCATATTATTAAGTTTTATATTGATATGTCATTTGAAAGGGCCGATTGCAATTTCTGATATGAAGCGGATCTGACGGATTTATGAAGCAAAATTGATTATTTTTGAGTTCCATAATAATCAAAAGTTTGCGTTAATTTCGCTGTGTAAAAGGAAAAATCAGCGTTAAAGCTGAATCTGAAGAGGAAGACAGTTAGGCATGTTTTCTTTGTATTTTGGCCAATCAAATTGCCTGATACATGCGTAAGTCCAGATTTATGCACAAGTCAAAGTCAAGCACTGTTTATTATGGTTAAAGGGGATTAATCATTATTAAGGCATATCCAGAAGAACTCAGTGGCTGATTAATAGTCATTTTCTAGTTCAGTTATTTCTTGTTATTGTATGTTCTTTGAGGTGTCTTTTACCCTTTGTAAAATTCTGTCATAGCTTTTACTTAAGATAGTTAGAGAAGAAGTTTAGTAGTTTGACAGTTTCAAAGATCAGCAACTGTTTCACAATGTATAAGAAGAGGAAAATTTACAAAGAAGAGGTTGGTTGTTGGAATTTTGGAGAACCCGGAGACTATGCAACTGTATTGCTAATATCATCATTGATTAATGAAAGAATCAGATGTTTCCATGGGTTGTTGGGTATAATTTTGTAACCTTCTCTGTCATGTGTGATGTTATGTTTTATTCTTTCAAGCATAATAATGAAGATGCAGGTCTTTATTTTCTTATGTAGATAAAGTTAAAATTCCTTAAAAGAGCACTCCTATACTTGAAGTTTCCACCTTCCTTTCTAAGTTATGGATAATAGTTACTTTGAAAGACTAGCATATTATCTTTAGCTTCTCCAAGAGTCACAGATAGTTGTTCCTATGTTAAGCAACATATTAGCTATGATTCAGTTCTAATTTTCATAATTCTTCTAGGTTACAGATAGTAGTTTATGTGAAAAACCAACATATTATATTTAACTTTTCCTTCAAGTTTTCTTCGCTCATCATTTATATCTAGCAACAAATGGCATTCTGATATGTTCTGGTCATACATGTATTAAGGGTTAAAGACCAAGTTTTCCAGGTCCTTTATTTGAGAACACAAAAAACAATAAGTGATGGTAAATAATATTTATTAATGTCTTAAGCACAATTTCTCTATAGCTAGGCAATTGGTTTCTAAAGGTACAAAATTAATTGGCGCCACTGCCGGGGAGAGAAGACAAGAACATTTTCCCCTGGGTTTTCAATATTTTCCTCTAGTTGTTTAGTGAGGAGGAAATGTTTAGCTATTTTGAATAAAAGTAATTGAATAAGAGCACTTTTCCTTGGGTTTATTAAGTTTGACGATGATTCTTGAGAATGACAAGTCTCAACAGTTGGTTGTACATTCACACCTGTGATTTTCACTCACAACATTGACTAGCGACTCCATTGTACTTTGAAGTTTTCTTTTCTAGGTTTTAATGGCTCCCCCTGCATTCTTAGTCCTTAAATTTGATCCTTCTGATTTTACTGGGATCACTGTCTATCCTCATGATATGTCTGCATTTTATGCGTGGAATGAGTATCTTCCAAAATTCAGTAGAAAGGAATATGAAGATCCGGCTCAACATCTCCAAGAATTTCATGAATGCATGGAACAACAAGGCATCATTCATGAAGATGTGAAGATGAAGTTGTTTTTGTTTTGTTTGGACCAAGAACTTAGGGTTTGGTTCAGGTCTTGGCCTTGTTCAAGCATTTCATATCTAAAAGATTTCCATTCAGTATTCAATTCTTATTGTAGAACTTATTATCCACACAAGTTTCTTTTTGAAGGTTGTTGTGAATATTATGATTTTAAAGAAACTTTAAAATCTCATGATAATCCTGTCATAGAAACTAATGATCTTGTTGATAATATATCAAGAATTTAGAAAATTTATAGCCAGATTAACTATGAGCAAGTCTCTGAAAGCGAGGAACTATCATTTTCTCAAAATGATGCGGAGAAGTTTATAAAGTATTTCTCTTCAATATACTCCCAAGCAGATAATTGGTTGACTATGTTCCAAGCAGATCGAGCATCATTTTCTCAAAATGATGTGAAGAAGTTTATAAAGCATTTCTATCCAATAATCTCCCAGGAAAAGAATTGGTTGACTTCGTTCCAAGCAAATCAAGAGATTATTCAGATGGAGGAAAATTCAAACATGCATCAAGAATTTCTGCACAGCAGTTGAGAAGAGGAAGAAATAATTAAATTGCAAATAAATCCGCAGAGTTCCTATTTTGTTAAATTTGATGGTCCTCCCATCTATAATCAAAATTATTTAAATGGGGAACAAGACGAAGCTCCTAAAGTTCATCGGTTGGGTGTTGAACATACAGGATGAAACCAGCAAGTGGGATATGTTGGACAACAATATATTGAGCCATCTGTCACATCAAAAGAGGCTATCTTATGTAAAAAGAAAGTTTATAAAGAGATTATATATCATTGCATTGAAGAACATAAGGATGCCCATGGATCAGAGGTAAACAATCTGTTTGAAGTTGATCATATGTCGGATAGTAATGTGAAAATTTCTCTTTTTCCTGAGGTTATAATTACAAATTATTTTCAAACAAAGCATAAGATGAAAAGTGGAGACATGAAAGTGACATAGATCATTTCCTTAAAGATGTTGCTAATTGTTTTGTTGAACATATTATCCCAATGGAAGGTTCAATCGAGTAGGAACCTTCATACATAGGGAATTTCTTCTTTGGAGCTGATCAAGAACATATTTTTTCTTATACTTTTGAAGATCATGTGCTAGATTACATGGAAGAATTTATCAGCTATCTACACATATCATTTTGTGGATATAATCCTAATTTTTGTTGTGAGCTACTTTTATGCATAATTTATTTTTTGTTCAAAATGAATTGCATTTTCAAGATTCACTGGAAGAATGGTTCTAGATTAAGGACCCAAATGCCAACCTAGTACCATTGGAAGATTGACTTCACTTGATGGAGATCAATCATGTACATATGTAGGAAGTTGTACATAAATAAGCTCAGGTGTTGAGCATTTGGTGTCCAGTTGCAGTTCTTCAATTTAATCCTTAGTTGATGAATAAGGGTGACTTTCCAAGTTGGAAACTGGTTTGTAGAGGCTTCAGACTTCAAGATTGTCAAGTTCTAGTTTGTCAAATTTCAAGGTTTTCATAGTTTTGGACTCAATTCCCAACTAAGGCTACTGATCTATGATTCTTAATATTTTTCTATCAAAGTGCAAGAATCTTATCATTGCAGATATTAGTGTGGGATCAGTGTACAAAATTTTCACATAGTTAAGCTTGGCGAAGCAATATATGACTCCATGCCCAATGGATAAGGCACTAATATACGGTTCTTAGTGCTTCTATGGCAAAATCACTATCCCTAATTGGAGCCAGATGTTGTAGCTTATATTGCATTTAAGCTTATTATTCATTTTTATCACAATGTGTGGTCTAAAAATCATTGCATGGGCTTAACCTTAATGAGGCTCTCTTATCTGCAAGGTCTAAAAGAAATGAAGCATTTTATTTATTTTATATTAGAATCACAAAGGAAACAATTGTTAAAGAATCAACCCATGTGATAAAGTCAAATCGCAATATAAAGAGTTATATGGAGTGGGTCCCATTATATCTATATATGTGTGTGTGTGTGTGTGTTAGCGATGCGATTAGATTGTAATCGTAAAAAGTGAAATGGGAAGTTATATGAATTATTACCACAAGAATCACTAATTCCTGATTGTGATAAAGGCGTATCTTGAAAACTGTGCAAAGGCCTTGGAAAAGGCGGGAAAGGGTATGATTAGGCATTTTTATATGTATTTCTATTATAAAGGGTTAAAATAGAAATACAATGCCGATATGAAGGGTTATGAGTTAAGCCCAATTACAAGTGGAACTTGGATATATATATGTGGCATAATGCATAATCAAAGGGTTAATAACATTAATCGAAGGATTGTGATTTGCAATGGGCCAGACCCGATATTAAATATATTATGTTTAATTCTCTTGTCTGGTCCATGGTCATTGCATAATGTTTATATATGTATATGACTTATGTTGATTCTGATTTGCCATGCGATCCGGACCCGATATTATATATGCCATGTTTTATGCTTCCGGCAGGTCCACCATATCGCAGATTGTTAAGGTTTGGGTTAATACACCAATTGAAAACACCGATTGCGATTGTGATGGGTTTCAGACCCAAATATATATAATATTGTGTTTAATAACTCCGGTAGGTCCGCAAAGCATATTATGCATATGTGTTGATTCATTCGCCGATTGCAATTTGCAATGGGGATTCCAGACCCGATATTACATATATTATCTTTAGTTCTTCCGTTGCGTCCATTATATTGCATATCATTAAGTTTTATATTGATATATCATTTGAAAGGGTTGATTGTGATTTTTGATATGAAGTAGATCCGATGGATTTATGAAGAAAAATTAATTATTTTGGAGTTCCATAATAATCAAAGGTTTGCGTTAATTTTGCTGTGTAAAAGGAAAAATTAGCGTTAAAGCTGAATCTGAAGAGGAAGGTAGTTGGGCATGTTTTCTTTGTATTTTGGCCAATCAAAATGCGCGATACATGCGTAAGTCTAGATTTATGCACAAGTCAAAGTCAAGCACTATTTATTATGGTTAAAGTGGATTAATCATTATTAAGGCATATATAGAAGAACTCATCATCCGATTAACAAAGCAAGGCAGCAGTAATTCTCATCTTTTGGTTCAACTATTTCTTGTTATTGTATGTTCTTTGAGCTGTCTTTTACCCTCTGTAAAATTCTGTAATAGTTTTTACTTAAGATAGCTAGAGAAGCAGTTTAGTAGTTTGACAGTTTCAAAGATTAGCAATTGTTTCACAATGTATAAGAAGAGGAAAATTTACAGAGAAGAGGCTGGTTGTTGGAAGTTTGGAGGACCTGGAGACTAGGCCACTGTATTCCTGATATCATCGTTGATTAGTGAAAGAATCAGAAGTTTCCATGAGTTGTTGGGTATAATTTTGTAACCTTCTCTGTCATGTGTCATGTTATGTTTTCTTATTTCAAGCATAGTAATGAAGCTGCAAGTCTTTATTTTCTTATGTAGATAAAGCTAAATTCCTTAAAAGAGTGCTCCTATACTTGATGTTTCCACCTTCCTTTCTAAGTTATAGATAATAGTTTCTGTGAAAGATGAGCATATTATCTTTAACTTCTCCAAGAGTCACATATAGTAGTTTTTGTGTTAGGCAACATATTGTTTATGAATCAGTTCTCATTTTCATAATTCTTCTAAGTTGCAGATAGTAGTTTCTATGAAAAATCGGCATATTATATTTAACTTTTCCTTCATGATTTCTTCACTCATCATTTATATCTAGCAACAAATGGCATTCTGAGATGTTCCAGTCATATATGTATTAAGGGTTAAAGACCAATTTTTCCAGGTCCTTCATTTGAGAACACAACAAACAATAAGTGATAGTAAATAATATTTATTAATGTCTTAAGCAAAATTTCTCTATAGCCAGGAAATTGGTTTCTTAAGGTACATAGGGCCTAGAATGCAAAGAGTCAGTGGAACAAAATAAGAAGATCATGCAGGTTTTGGAGGAAGCTTGCTGAATGGTCTTGGAGTTGGAAATTTACGTAGAAGAACCAATTGAGGCACGTGTCCACAAGTTGGCCATAGGGGTGCACGACGCTCAGACAGAGATGGCCAGGATTTAGCTGGAGCTGAACCTGCAGATCACAAAATTGCAGTTGAGGACTGAACCTTCAAATCCATTAGAAATCAAGGAACATCATGCCACTGCTATTGCAACAATAATAACGATGGTCGACAGTGCAGTAGCATACTACACGAAACTTTTTGGATAGTCATTTGAGGTCCTGACCACCCTATAAGAGGACCCAAATGTAGAGCGCCTGGAGACAGAGGTGCGTGAGCTACAACAAAGGTATGATGAGGTTAAAGGTACTGCTCAGACGGTCACCCTTACACAGAGGCTCACACAGATGCAAGAGGAAAAAGCGCTTAAGGAAAAGGTAGATGTCGCTCCTAAAAGCACATCTACAACCATGGATAGACGAGGCATATACAATCATAACTTCCATGGAAGGAAAGCTCATGAAAATGCAGACACCTTAACAGAAGATTCACGGTGGTAGTTCAGTGGCAGTCACCAAGCAAAGAGTGGAAGAAGTCCAGCAGGCAGTCGCTCACCGCACTACCGAGGTTGCAGTCATCCAAACGGAGTTGGGAGGTGTTTGCGCTAAGATCTCCACGCCCGCAGAGTGACTTGAGGGAGAGTCACGATGTTTGTGTTGGGTTTCTATTGGGTGCGGGATCCCCCAAAGATAGTTTTGGGGCTAAAAGTGCCCATTTTGGTCAAATTTTGTAATCCAAGTGTAAAGACTCCACATATTATGGTCACGGAGTGTGTAGGTCCTAAAGAGTCATAGGGTTGTCCAACCTTATTTTGAAAATGTAATGCTAGTTGTAGAATATCTACCCATTGTGTGTGGACCATGGGATTGTATAAATAGAGCTAAGCTCTAAGTAGTTTGATAGCAGGCAATGAAGAAGAAGAAAGTCATAACTTAGAGCAAGAATGCTAAGTCTTGGGTGATAACGTAGGTAGAGGCTCTGCAGCTGAGTGCACAGAGACCTAGGGTAAAAGTCTATAGCTAAGTGCACAGACCCCTATAGCTGAGTGCCCAGGGCGAGTCAAGTCTGTAATTGTCCGAAATTATCAATAAAGAGATGTATTACAATTTCTGCATCTTTATTTCTTGTTTATGCATCTTGTTATGTTGGGTATGAATTTCACTTATAATTCTTATATAATGCACGAATGTATGTAAATGTGTTGATTAAGTGAACGCAAGTAAGAACATATGTTTATGTGAAGCTAACTTAGACAGGTTAATAAGATAAGTAAGACACTTAGCCTAGTTTGGGATATATTGTAGTTCACTTCCCTAACAGTGAGAAAGTACCTCAGCTCCAAGTTAGGGCTGCGTGAAAGCCAAGTTTACCCTTTCGCAAAGGTGTTGAAGGTTGTCTAGGCTTTAACCCCGTACAGAAATTACCTACATATCAATTCTAAAACACATAAAATAAACAATGCGAGACCATAACACATAAAACACATATACACAAATATTTTCCCCTGGATCCCAAAACTGGGACTACCAACTTGATTTTTCATTATTTCCTTTCAATTTTACAATACATATTTATACATGCCAAAGAATCCAAATACCATGGAAAAAAAACCATCGTGTCCAAAACCATGGACCGAAAACCATAGGTAGGTTCGCCCAACCTAATATAGGGTCCAAAAAAATTGTGGAAAGAATATAACACAACCCAACATTCTCCCACTTATTGTGTTCTCTTCACAGGGGGCCACATGAGAGCTTAGTCACTTTTCTAGCCCTGAAGCGTCCATTGTTTCTCTACACCAAGAGAACTTCTCAGAGCTCACAAACTTTTTCAATGCATCTGCAATATTCTTCAAAGTTTCCAACTTTACCAGCAACACCTTTTTGTCTTCTATCATATCCCTCACAAATTGATACTGATCATCAATGTGCTTTGTCTTTGAATGATAAACAGGGTTCTTGGCCAAGAAAATTTCACTTTGGCTGTCACAGTCTATCCTTATAGCTCCTTGTACTAACCCCATACTTGAACAAAATCTCTGCAACCAAAATGATTCCTTTCTTGCATGAGTGGCTGCCATGTATTCTGCCTCTGTAGTTGATAATGGCACTACAAATTGTTTCTTACTCATCCAACTAACTGCACCTCCAAATAGGTTAAACACATACCCACTTGAAGATCTTCTCTGATCCAGATCTCCAGCCCAGTCTGCATCAACAAAGCCATGAATTTCCAAAACTCTGTCCAATCTTGGTCTTCCTTGGTAGCACAAACCATATTCACTAGTGCCACGCAAATACCTGAAATCCCGCTTCACTGTTCTTCAGTGCTCCTTCCCTGGTTTTGACATAAACCTAATCAATACTCCCACTACATGTGCAATGTCTGGTCTAGTACAAACCATTGCATAGATCAGGCTACCGACTGCACTTGCATATGGAACATGGGACATATCCTCTTCCTCTTCTTGTGTCTTGGGACACTGTTCAGCAGATAACTTTACACCTACAGAAATAGGAACCTTCACCGGTTTACTATCCTGCATATTAAACCTCTGCAATATTGTCTCGACATACTTCCTCTGGTTTAACCAGAGCTTCCTCTTTGCCCGATCTATTTTAATTTCCATGCCCAAATATAGTTTGCAACACCAAGATCTTTCATGTCGAATTTGGAGGACAATTGGGTCTTCAAATCCTGGATAATTCTTTGTCATTTCCAACCAACAACATATCATCCACATACAAGACCAGATAAATAACACGACCACATTAATTTAAAATACACACAATGATCTGCTTTGCTTCTGGTGAAGCCAAGTCCTCGTATAAATGTATCAAATTTTTGATACCACATCCTTGGTGACTATTTTAAACC
>APFE030713636.1:0-55276 GCA_000404065.3 Pinus taeda
CGCGTTGACCAGGGTATTAGTTCTTCGGTTGACCATAAATTTTGAGTGTTTAAACAATTTTAACCAAAGTTTATGGCTGACAATGTCATTCACTGAAATTTTAACCAAAGTTTTTGTTTCAAAAATATTCCACCTCTTATTGCGGCCTTCACGTGCCCCGATACGAAAATATTGTGGTAAAATTTTTATATACAAAGTTTACCCTGCATTTTAATTACAAGGTTTGTTTATATCCAAAAAAAATTATCTTGCACTTCATTTTATATCCAAAATTAGGCCGCATTGATTTTTTGTGCCCTCATTTTATCCAAAGTTGTTCTGGGTCCGATGTGCCTGTTCTCCATGTCGTGCATGCAGTGTACTGCATGCTGCAAGTGCCAGATGTTAATGGCTACTCAATAATCATTCAATAACCACCGGCCACGCCGGTATATGGAAATTATACTGGGAAGAAATCATGGGACATGCAATTCATACTGTTATATTTTCGCTCACGAATTTGTTTGCGGATCAGACATCCATCGAATCAATTACACCTGTGCAACAATGGCGCACAAGGGAGAATCTTCAGAACCGTAAGTCTCCTTGCTTTTCATTTTCAGAGGGTTTGGTTTATCAGGTCTTTTTTGAAGTGGTAGTTCATGTGTTGTATGCTGTTGAGCTAAATTTCGGTGGGTTTTGATTACAGCAAAGGAGTCAAAAGGGATTTCAGCACTGCTATTTTGGAGCGGAAGAAGGCTCCCAATCGCCTTGTTGTCGATGAGGCTATCAACGACGATAACTCTGTGGTCTCTCTGCATCTGGACACCATGGAAAAATTACAGCTCTTCCGCGGAGATACTATTCTTATCAAGGTATGCTTTGATATTGATAATGGTAAAATTGCCCTCTTTTCTTGGCTCTGTGGGATTCGATCTTTGATCTATTCGTGATATTTTGATCTAATTTGCCCGGGGCACCTGGGGTTTTGAATGTTGTGTTTTAGGGCAAGAAGAGAAAGGATACGATTTGTATCGCTCTCACTGATGAGACGTGCGAAGAGCCCAGGATTAGAATGAACAAGGTTGTGCGTTCGAATCTGAGGGTTCGACTCGGCGATGTTGTTTCGGTTCATCAGTGCCCCGATGTAAAGTATGGCAAGCGTGTGCATATCCTGCCTATTGATGATACCATCGAGGGCGTTACTGGCAATCTGTTCGATGCATATTTAAAGCGTGAGTCTCATTTTTTTTCCCGACTCATTTTGTTTTCATATTTCTCTTCTTAAAGTGATGGATATTCTGGTATTTTTTATTTTTTCTTCTGAATTCTGCCTTTCCAATGTTTTCATTTCTTAATGTCTTTCTCACCTTTAGAAAATGTAGGTCAGTGCATTAAGTTTTCACCAATGCATGAATTTACCATCTGGTTATGAGGTTATTCATACATGCCAGTATCTTGGGGTAAATTGTCTTATATGTACAACAAATAGATCTCTAAAGGTAATTTGATTTTCATAAGCTTAAAGAAACTTAGGTTAGAAAGATTTGCTTTGTGCGTTTTACGTTTTGAATAGCTCCCTGTAATTTTCGTTATGAGTTATCTTTCTAACATTGTGCGTTAAAAGTTTAGGATGATATGTTTTGTGCAATTTATTTGCTTTCTTCTTCTCTTTCTACAATGCGGGTTATAAGATCAGGTAAATATGGTTTCTAAAGTTCT
This sequence comes from Pinus taeda, assembly GCA_000404065.3. Lineage (NCBI taxonomy): Eukaryota > Viridiplantae > Streptophyta > Pinopsida > Pinales > Pinaceae > Pinus > Pinus taeda. Next base: position 1,702 of record APFE030713636.1, read on the forward strand.
GATATTTTCTTTGCGGCCTATTTCATGGAGGCCTATCGCCCAGTAAGGAAAGGAGACATTTTCCTTGTTAGAGGTGGAATGCGCAGTGTAGAGTTCAAAGTAATAGAGACGGACCCTGGGGAATATTGTGTTGTTTCTCCTGATACTGAGATCTTTTGTGAGGGAGAGCCTGTGAAGCGGGAGGATGAAGATAGATTGGATGAAGTTGGTTATGACGATGTTGGCGGTGTAAGGAGGCAAAGGGCCCAGCTTCGTGAATTGGTTGAGCTTCCACTGAGGCACCCACAGCTTTTTAAATCAATTGGCGTTAAACCACCAAAGGGAATTTTTCTCTTTGGACCACCTGGTTCAGGGAAAACCTTAATTGCTAGGGCAGTAGCCAATGAAACTGGTGCTTTCTTTTTCTTAATTAATGGGCCCGAAATTATGTCGAAGTTGGCTAGAGAAAGTGAAAGCAATCTGAGGAAAGCCTTTGAGGAGGCAGAGAAGAATGCCCCATCCGTTATTTTTATTGATGAAATTGATTCAATAGCACCCAAAAGAGAAAAGACACATGGTGAGGTTGAGAGGCGAATTGTTTCTCAACTTCTGACACTGATGCATGGGCTAAAAGCTCGAGCCCATGTTATTGTGATAGGAGCAACTAACCGGCCAAATAGTATTGACCCAGCTCTTAGAAGGTTTGGAAGGTTTGATAGGGAAATTGATATTGGGGTTCCTGATGAAGTGGGGCGGCTGGAAGTCCTTCGTATACATACAAAGAATATGAAGCTTTCGGACGATGTATGAACTTAGCCGCGTTGGAATTTTCTATTTTCACATATTTCAACGCTATTTTTTATACTCTTGACTTTATATATTATGTTTTTGATTTTTGGTGCAGGTTGATCTTGAATGAATTGCGAAGGACACACATGGATATGTTGGAGCTGATCTTGTAGCTCTTTGCACTGAGGCTGCGCTACAGTGCATCAGGGAAAAAATGGATGTTATAGACTTGGAAGATGAGACCATCGATGCTGAAATCCTCAATTCTATGGCTGTTACAAATGAGCACTTCCAGACTGCGTTGGGCACCAGTAACCCATCTGCCTTGCGTGAAACTGTGAGTTGTGTCAAATTTCTTCTAGCAATATCCTTTTCTATAAGTATCAGTCAAGAGGGGTTATATAAACACTCAGGTGCGAACAATGCATCTCTTCTATTTGTTTATTTATAAGCAATAGTGTATTAATAATATTTGTATTTGTACGATAGGTTGTTGAAGTGCCCAATGTTTCTTGGGAAGATATTGGTGGTTTGGAAAATGTCAAGAGGGAGCTTCAAGAGGTAAAGCAGTGGACCTCAGGATTACTACATTTCTATTTTTGATTCTTTGAAGGATGTCAACTATGTGCAAATCCTGAACATCACTAACTAAGATGTACTTTAATGTTGGTCTGTAGACTGTTCAATATCCAGTGGAGCACCCTGAGAAATTTGAAAAGTTTGGCATGTCTCCTTCCAAAGGAGTGCTCTTTTACGAGCCACCAGGTTGTGGTAAGACGCTGCTTACAAAAGCTATTGCGAATGAGTGCCAGGCCAATTTTATCAGTGCAAAAGGCCCAGAATTATTAACTATGTGGTTTGGAGAAAGTGAGGCTAATGTTCGAGAGATTTTCGACAAAGCCCGACAGTCAGCGCTTGCGTCTTGTTTTTTGATGAGCTTGATTATATTGCTACCTGTGCAATAGATTATACTGTGGTGTACTGTGTAAATGGAGGAATTAGAGTTTCAAGTAGCTAGAACCAACGACAATTTATACCTGAATGCCAGTTTAGTATTTACAGTTGTGGTCTGTGACAGGGAGTTCGACGTACCCACCCACTAGTTAAAACGTTGAAAATAGGAGTCGTAGTTGAAATGGTTCAGGAGTCCTAATTTGAAATGGTTTCTATAATATGATTTCCTGGGTTGGCTCATTTAACCACCACAACTCTCCTGTCACACCAAAAATTGAGAAGAACATTGTCGTTCCGCTTCGTTTCAGAAAAATGGACGTGCACTCACCTCATCTCTGAAGCTTCTTATTTAATCTCACGCTTCACACATGAGGAGTGGTATTGTTAATTGATTGATGCATTTTTATTCCAAAAGCACTCCAGCGTTTCAGTATATTGCATTCACATCAGCGAGGTATACATATTCTCAAATACTCCATTATTTTTGTTTGCACAGAAAATGTTTTTGTATATTTCATTTCCAGTCTGTGAAGTAGCTCCCCATGTTGACAGTTTGTTCTCTTTAAATCAGTTTGTCTGTTCAGGTAGAGAGAAATACAAATCCCCATTAAGCCCAGAATTGCATATTCAATAAAAAAAAGGCCATCTATTCCTGCTGCGAGCCCTCGGCTTCTTATCAAACCCATAATTTCTCAGCATCTAAAAAATTTCATTGAATATGTTAGAATATAATTGCCAGAAAGCAGCCTTATAATATACTAAACTTGGCTACACTGTGCAGAAAAGTGCAAGTATCTGCTTTTTCGCAGTGAGTATGGGGTGCAACGAAAGTAGATTCTTGCGTCTGCTGGTGGTGATGGTGGCGGCGGCGATGCAAGCATGCGCGACACAAAGCAAGAGCACAATGGAGAAGCACTACAGATGGCAGATAAAATATGAGTTCTGGTCACCGGATTGTGTGGAGAGAATGGTTATTGCAATCAATGGGCAATTTCCAGGACCCACTGTTCATGCCAGAGCTGGCGATACAATCGTCGTGGAAGTGGAGAATCTGATGCCCACTGAAGGCGTTGTCATACACTGGCATGGCATCCATCAGGTCTTATTTTTTGATTTGTGGACAAATATGAATTCTGCATGAACACTAATTTTGATCATCAATTGTGTGGGCTATAATTATATAGGATTTGGTTGGGTTTTAATGATGGCAGATCGGGACTCCGTGGGCAGATGGAACTGCGGGCATTACACAGTGTGCCATAAACCCTGGAGAGACATATGTATACAAATTCCTTGTAGAGAAGGTGCATTTAGAGATACTAATAGTTTTCATTGTATTATTGTACAAGTATGGGAATAACTTGGATGAATAATGTATATTTTCTAATGTGAAGTGTGTGAAATTCGAACTTAATAAATGGATTTTGAAATATGATGAACAATAGCGAAGTTCATTGAATGAAGTTCATTGAATTAAGATCAAAGGAGCAGAGCAGACGAGTAGAGGAGCAGAGCAGAGAGTGTCGACCAGCTAGTTTGAGGAGCAGAGTGCATCTTCTATCGTTCACCATATGTTCACCATGGTTTTTCATGCACCATTTTTCATGGACACTGTCGATAAGGCTCGAAGGAGAAACGGTCAAGGCCCGAAGGAGAAACGGTCAGGGTACGGCACCCTACCTCTGCTCAAGGAAAAAAAACTATTTCAGGCCTATGCAAAAGCAAATTATATGAAGTTTCAGAGCTGTGTTCAGAGATAAGCTCAAAAAAGTCATAGTGGTATGTCGATCCAAATCTCTTTTCAATTAATTGAAACATTTATTTCCATTTCAAGTTTTCCATTGAACTGAAAAGATGTGGTTTGTTTCATTTCCAAGACTGTAACTTTGGCATACACGCAAGAAATTCAAGTTGGAATGGGACCTTGAAAGTAGCTGAGGTATCCCTCATACCCTGAAAGCAAGCAACGACAAGGTAAATCAATTTTCCTTTTCCTGGACAACGAGAACTTAAAAGCTGTGATACAAATAGGTGAATCCAATATATTTCTCTGTGTGACCACCCTAAATTTACTGTAACCACCTAAATTTTTGGAATCTATTTGTCTAGTACATGAAGGTTTCCTGAAAATCCTGTGCAAAAACTGTTGGGATTGGAATTTGATTGATACCCCTATGCGGTGTATTTGTCCTGTTTTTTGAATAATCATTGAACCACTGCAAAATTTGGAAAAAATAAAAATATTAATAAAAACTAAAATAAGAAATATAATAAATAAAAAAACTTGTAAACGTGCATGTAATTACAACTTTCTCAAACTTTTGCTTAGCTGCTTGTTTGCATTACACGCTAGATGTAGTTTTTGTTGCCTGGTTGGTTTCACCATGGGATGCTTCTACCTGCAAATAGAATTGATTTTCCTGTGCACCTCCACTGTTTTTTTTCATGGTTTTTTCTTGCCCAGTCGAATCTATTGTGGCTGACGTAGTCAAAGATTTCTTCAGCTGCCAGGAATGAATTAGGGTTCACCCTGCACTAATATGTCCATGGCCATTTACTCAATTCTGTCTTTGCTCTCGAAAAATGAGAGGGTTTTGAAAATCGTTATTATTGTATAGAATAAGAATAAAATCATTATTATTGCATAGAATTGGCTCAAACCAAAGCGTTTGTATTGTGTTGTTGTGGCAAACCCGACAGGGACTACCGCCACGACAGTGGCTCCCTTGTTCATTATAACTATATGCATCTTAACATAATTCCTAAAATAAAAGAAACCATTCAAAATCTTCAACATCTATTTAATAGTAATGTGGGTGAATTTCTAGGGTTAAAAAATCTTATGACATGTTTTTGTTTAAATCTATATGATATTGTAAAAAAGTTGATTTAAAAGTTGAAAATCATGGGAAAATGGGTGAATCTCCATGGTTAAAAAATCTTATTACATATTTTTGTTTAAATCTATATATGTTTGTATCTCATATACTAATTTCTTTATAATTTAATAATAATAATAATAATTTAAAGTAGCAATTATAATTTAGTTATTCTTAGTAGTCATGTACCAAAGATCAAGATTTATCGCAAAAATAGTTATATTTTTCTTTGATTTTTTCCTTTAATTGATCAATTAAAAAAGACTGAATCTATCAACACCATATTGAGTAGTGAAGGAATTACATATATCCCTCATATTAAAAAGTAAATTAAATCTTTTTTTATTTTCAATTGTTCCATCTCTCTATCTTTTTTATTTTCAATTGTTCTATCTCTCTATATAAAGTTGATGTAAAATTAGGATGGAAATTGAAATATTTTATTTAGATTATTAAAGTTTTATAACGCTCTTAATTAAATATAATTGAATATGTTTTTTCAAAAATGCTTTTATTATAGTAGGCATCCTTTTCATTTAGAGTATAAAGAACATGTGTCAACTTCATATTGACCAAAGACAAAATCACACATCTCCCTCATATTGGTGTGTAGAATGGGCCTCTAGGTGCAATTAGTTTACATGTCATCTATCAACACCATATTGAGTAGTGAACGAATTACATATATCCCTCATATTAGTAAATAAATTAATATATATATATATATCATTATATATATATATTATATATATATATTTTATTTCAATTGTCTACCTTCTCTATTATAAAGTTGATGTTAAAATTAAGGTGGAAATTAAATATTTTATTTATGTGATTTTTTTGCTATAATTATTTGAAACATGTAATTTTTTGTAGGTAAGACCCTGGAGGGAGTTGAACTAGTGTGAAACTCCTAACCCACACTTCTACACAATAAAAAAAAACTTAATTAAATTACTAACATTATACCATAACCATTCGGCATACATGTTTCAACCATCTAACTAAGTTTCACTACATGCGTATTTGTCACTGCTCACGTGCCACCCTTGGCACTGTCTTGGGTTTAATTCCCGATCCACTTATGGTGTGTGTTTCCAGGTGCATTTATATTGAACCCCTTTTAAATTGACAACAATTGCATTGTGTTTTATTACACTGTCCTTTCGCACTATAAAGATTACATTGTAATCCTATTGGTATTATAATCCATCGCGTCGCATTAACCATTGCTCTGTCTGGCTTGATGTGGCGCAGTAGATAAGTTCTTGGAGTCTGCGACCTTGGGTTCTCCACCCCATCGATGGTGAAGGAGAAGGGATGCCGATCCAATGGCCTGACTTCTTCGAGGAGGGTATTCCACCACCTCACCGAGGAAATGCATCATTCTCTCCTTTGCTTTGGCATTTGGTTCTACTCTCTGGTTTCTCCTTTGCACTGTAAGTGCTTCATGCGGCCGAATGACAACCAATGAGGTCATGGCGCAGACTCAAATCTTCCCTGGCACTTGGACAGCTCAGTCCTAAACTAGGTTAATGATTTATTTTCCACTGATTGCCATGAGTATTCCATTTTTTGTTTCATACAAGGTTGTTTTGATTCCCCGTGCTAATCTCAGTGTTCTGTTCGCAGGGGAAAGGAAAGAAGTTGCGGTTCTAGACGTTTTCTCCCAGGTGACCCTCTCACGAGTTAGAGTTGGATGCTTTTACTCCAGGTAAGTGTTTTGCATGAATTAAAGGTTTTGAGCCGAAACAAGGAAGGATTTCCGTAGTTTTTCTGGGAATTTTGCTCCAGTTTTTGGAGATACAGCTCTTGCTTATTATTGTTGTTTAAAAACACAAGCGTAGGCCTGGATGGTGCTAGATAGGGTTACTGTTTTTTAGACTGAGTGCTCTCGGTGGTCCTGGTTTGAGACCGCTTTGAGTAATTACCTCACGCACTTGTAATATAATCTGGCTCTTGCCTTACTGTCGGGGTTTTGCTAAACTTAGGGTTTTAATGTGTGCCCATGTTCTAAGAAAGACTCTATTACTCTAGCAAAGAGTGGTTGGTCTACAGCCCTAATCTTTTGCTGTTTAGCATTTGTGCTGTGTAGGAACTATAAGTTGTATGATTTGTTTTCTGTTTAACTCTTATACAACTATGACACTGTATTCGTCCCTGTTGAGGATGTATATATATATATATATACTTATAACTCTTATGCTTACTTTTCGTGCCTGTAATGACACTGGTTCTGTAATTGTTGATTGAGCATGTGCCTGGATGGATTATCAGAGGTTGGTTGACTTCATTTATCGAATAATTATTTTTCACGGTTGCTTCATGTAAATTGTGGGTTCCTGTGAGCTTGACAGGCACCCATTTCTGTTTTCTACATATGAATTTATCTTCTATACTTCTGAGTGCTACATGATTGCAATTTCTTTACGTAGCAGGGTGTTTGTTTTCCATTATAGTAAGGAAATTAAGGACTTGCTGCATGTTTTATTAATTCTCCTGCGTTCGTAGTTATTATCCCTTATGTTTTTTTTTTAAGTTAATACCCTGAACCTTCCTGGATGGTTTTGACTCCAGTTAGAATCTTTAGGTCTGCCACTATGGTAGTCGAGTCAAGAATTTTTGGTTTAACTGGAATGAATCCATTACAGGAAGTGAAGTTCCCCATTTGTCCTAATAGCTAAAATTTTACCTCTACAAGTATTCGTCTTCCTCTAAGATTAACTCAACAGAATCCCCTGTTCTCCCTATACGGTACAAGCTACCACATCTGTTTCTAGTCCAGTAGGGTACTGCCCTCACCGGAAATGAGTCGAGTAGAGCTACAGCCTTGACATTCTGATATTCAAGGAATTAGACATCCGCATCAACCTTAATGTATCAGGGTTTATTTCAAGACCATTTGTAACAATTAACACACATGGTAAGACCAACACGTGATCTGGTTCTGTGCCCATACAATTGAATCTTTCGATTATTCCCCAGACAGATTTGAATTCTAAATTTATCGCTTAATAAATTTAAGCTTTGTCCCTCAGGTTCCATTTGTAACTATAACAAGTTTAACGTTATATTGCACTACAGGTAGAAGCACCATTCTACATGGTTTAAGTAGCCCCTCCCTAGGTGCCATTTGTCTCTTCTGTTTTGATTTCCTACCACAGTTTCTAGATAAACACAAAGAATCCACAACTCTTTAACTATTCGAGCATCAAGTATTATTCTCTTTATTCAGTAACTTTCAGTTTTCCAGATAAACAACAACATAATTCCACAGTTCTTAACTATTACGAACACATCGAATTTTATTCTCTTGATACAGTAACTTCAAGTTTCTAGGATATCTCACTTACCTGACTTCTGCTAGAAAAGCAGTACACCCCTTTGGGAAGGTGCTCCAACATTGTTATCTATCTATTGTCTGCCCAACCATGAGATACATCCTCCTCGACTATATCTCCCCCCGAGCTCTCTTGCAAGGTCACTAACCTCTACAAGTATGCTGCACACTAAGTGAATGCTATCTGGTCATTACCAGACTTAGCATCCTCTTCTTACCGTCTGACCTTTCAACACGGTTTTTCCTCCCCTCACCTCCTTTTCCTTGGGGTGTTTTCAGTTAGGGGAGGCAGTTAGGGTTGTATTCCAGCAACTGTCTGTTTTCCAACTTCCCTCCTCAGAAGTTTCCAATTTCCTTTAAATGCTTAAAGAAAACATTTTTCATAGCCAATCATTGAAAAAAAATATTATTTAATTCAAATAACCATCATCCTTTAGTTTGTAAATAAAACATGGTAAATAGAATATTTACAGCAAATATTGACAATGTTTCAGGGTATCACATCTCCCCCTCCTGATATCAGACATCATCCCGATCTCTTTCAATTACAAACGGTTCTGGGTAAGCCTTTTTCATAAGTTTGACATCTTCCCAGGTGGCCTCTTCAGGCCCAAAGTGCTGCCACTGCACATTAACTTCAGTAATAGCCCGCTTCCGCAACATTACTTCTCTCCGGTCGAGGATATTCAACGGCTCGACCAGGATTTCTACTTTCGGTTCAACCTGCAACATGCAACATCCTAAGTCAGTTTCTCTTATTAGAAAACATTTGGACTAAACCACCAGAAATAATTTTACCTGTATATCCTACCATCAAATTACATGTTTAAGATCATAAACATATTTTTTTAATACTAAGACATGGAAAACATTATGGACTCGTAGGTGACTTGGCAGAGCGAGATAGTATGCCACCGACCCAATTCTTGCTAAGACCTAGAATGGTCCATAAAACTAAGGGGCTAGCTTAGCACACCCACTCCATTGTAATGCACTTCTTTTTGCATGAATTCTTAAATACACATGATCACCTACTTGGTATTCTTTGAACCTCCTTTTCCGGTCAGCAAAGTTCTTTTGCCTATCTTGAGCTGCTTTTGAGTTCGATCGTACCTTCTTAACCATCTCCTCCATTTCCTTGAGCATATCAGGTCCCAATGTTAATCTATCTTCCGGTCCACTCCAGCTTGAGGGTGTGTACCACTTCTGCCCATACAAGACTTCAAATGGGCTCATTTGCAAAGATGTATGATAACCATTATTATATGCGAACTCGACCAAATGCAAATAATCCTCCCATTTAGTCAGTTACTGCATCACATATAACCTTAGCGTGTCTTCCAACACCTGGTTCACCCGTTCGGTTTGTTCGTCGGTCTGAGGGTGACAAGCTATACCAAAATTCAGCTAGGTTCCTAATTCTCCAAACAAGGTTTTCCAAAAAAAAGGAGGTAAACTTTACATCCCGGTTTGAGATTATTGCTTTAGGTAGCCCATGCAACCTAAAAATGTTTTCATGAAAATGTGGGCAATCTGCATTGCTTTAAAAGTAGATTGTATAGGTATAAAATGTGCCTATTTACTTAACTTGTCCACTACCACCATGATGGAGTCATTGTTTTTCTTTGTCCTAGGAAAACCTGTTATGAAGTCCATGGAGATGGTTTCCCATTTCCATTCTGGAATAGGTAATGGTTGTAACCAGTCCTGCAGGGTGTTGGTGTTCTACCTTAATCTGTTGACACTCCAGACAACGTGCCAAGTATTCCACCACATGTTTCTTCATGCCTGGCCAGTAATATTCCTTTTTGAGTGCTATAATCATTTTATGATATCCTGGGTGTCCTGCATAATGGCTTTTATAAAATTCGTCCAAAATAAAGTTTTTAATGTGGTTTTGGTAGGGTACATATAACCTGTCCCAATAATACAACATTCCAGTTGTATCTAACACATAACCCTGTTGTTTTTCCTTACTGTTGGAATGTTGTACTCGCTATTTTATTTGTTGTTATTCCTTACCTAGCTCTGCTACTTGTCTAATCATGTCCTCGAAAGGACTTTGCCATTTGCTATAGGAAATCTCATACAAACATTGCATTTTCCGACTTAGAGCATTCGCCATCGATTCTCCTTCCCCTTCAAATGCTTGATTTCAAAATCAAAACCGCTTAGGAAATACACCCACCGTGCCTGCCTAGCATTTAAGGTGGGCTGGCTGAAGTAGTTGGTTAGACTATGGTGATCTGTCAATAATAAAAATTTCTTTCCCATAAGATAATGTCGCGACATCTTTAGGGCATGAATGACAGCTGCCAATTCTAGATCATAAGCAGAGTATTTCTGCTCATGTTCTTTTATTTTCCTTGCTTCGTAAGCAATTACTCTCCCTTCTTGCATCAACATGCCCCCTACACCTTCCTTTCTTGCATCAGTGCACACCACATAGTCCTTACTAGGATTCGCTATGCCTGGAATGGGTGTGGTGGTGAGCAGATGCTTTAGCTGCTCAAAACTCTTTTGGCAGTCAGGGGTCCACCTGAAGGTTCTTCCATTTTTCTGCAAGGTCATAATAGGATAAGCTACTCTCGAGAATCCCTCTATAAACCACCTGTAATACCTTGCTAGACCCATAAAGGATATGATGTCTGCCACATCCTTTGGTACCAGCCATTCCATTATGGTCCTTATCTTTTCGGGGTCCACTGCGATCCCTTCTTTAGTGATTATATGTCCCAAATATTGTATCTATTCTTTAAAGAAATCACACTTGCTGAACTTGGCATATAACCGGTGTTCTTAGAGGGTTTACAGTACCAACCTACGGTGCTCCCGGTGTTCCTCCATCATTCGGGAATATATCAGTATGTCATCAATAAATATCAGCACAAACCTATCCAAATACTAATGGAATATATTGTTCATTAAACAAATAAAATTTGCGGGCATGTTGGTCAACCCAAAGGGTAGCACCACAAACTCGTAATGTCCATATCTTGTTCTAAATGCAGTTTTAGATATGTCCTCCTCCTTAATTTTGATTTGGTGGCACCCCAATCGCAAATCAATCGTGGAGAATACCATTGCTCCTTTTACTTGATCAAAAAGTTCATCAATCCAGGGCAAAGGATACTTATTCTTGATCGTCAATTTATTTAATTGACGATATTCTACACACATGCACAGGGTGCCGTCCTTTTTCTTAACGAATAACACTGGGGCTCCCTAGGGGGACACACTGGGGTGAATGTAGTTTTTGTCTAACAGCTCCTGTAACTGCATTTTTAGCTCAGTTAATTCCGGTGTGCTCATCCTATAGGGTGCTCGGGATACTAGGGCTTCTCCTGGTATTAGTTCGATTGTAAAATCTATGTCTATTTTATGTGGCAGCCTGGGAATTTCTTCAGGAAATACATCCGCAAATTCATCTATCACAGCAATGTTTTCCAATAGGACTAATTTTTCTTTTGAGTCAGCATAGCCTACTTGGCTGGCATAAATCTGGCACCCCTTCCTAATGCATTTTTCCAACTGAGAAGCGGTTATAGGCCGAATTTGCACTTGCCACTTAATACCTTGAATCTCTTGCCTTGCTCCAAATAGTCTTTGTTTTACAATTGACTATGGACCAATGTTTTTCTAACCAGTCCATACCGATTAGAAAATCATACGAACCAAGGGGAAGCACATTCAAATCTGCCTCACTGGTTGTCCCGCTATCTTTAAAGGGCAGTGAATGACCTTCATGAGCACTCACCTTTTTGCCCCTATGGCCAGCTATACTAGCCAGGAATTTTTAAATTTGACAGGTTGCAGCTTACAACGCTCTACAACCTTAGGACTAATGTAACTTAGAGTGGCCCCAGAGTCAATTAAAACTGTTATAGTAAGGTTTGAAATTTTACCTTCGAATTCCACCATGGTCAGCTGGTACTCCACCTGGCGATCTTCAAGATCAGCATTAATTCTGGCAGACTACATCCTACATCTCCAACTATCGATGCTTCGTGAATCTGGGAAACCTGTTCGGTTCCCTTCCGCTAAGGGCAGTTTTTAACATAGTGAGGCCCACCGCAACCCCAAGATTGCACTGGAGGCCTTTCTTCCCCCTCTCCGTCGAGTTTTACAGGTTGTTCGCCGATCCTGGACTCACTGGTTGGCCTTGACTTGAGCAAAATTTTCTCTCCATTCCTTTTGTTTTGTCCCTTGGCATAACCCTTATTGCTGCTACCACAATTCCCTTTATTATTTCCAGCCAGCTTGTTACTCCTCTTATCGTTCCATCTTTTACCTAGGTTTTCTCCCTTCTGTTTGCCTTGCTGGTAACAAATCCTGGCTTTACGTATTACTTCATCCATTGTCTTCGGATTGTCAAAATCAATCCTTTCCCGCATACTCAAGGGTAAAATACTAACGAACCTCTGTACTTTCGCCTTCTCTTCTCTAATGTAAGGCACATAGCGAAGTAATGAAGTAAAATGAGTGATAAACTTGTCCATCGTTTGCTATCCCAGCCGCAGATCATGGAATTCCCTTGGCTTTTCATCATAAAAATGATCGGTCAGGTATCTCTCTTTAAAATACCTTTGAAATTTCTCCCACGTGATGTTCTTCTCGCTTCCTCCTTTTACAATTTTTACTTCTTCCCACCACAGGGTGGCTTTTCCCTGCAATTGGAAAATGGCCAACCGTGCCTTAAGGTTGTGGTCGTACTCATATAGCTGGAAGTATTTATTCATATTAATCAACCATGCCTCAGCTGCTTCCTCCAATTCACCATCAAAATGTGGTCGTTTGATTTTACGAAACTCCCCTTGCAGCTCTATCTATTGCCTCTTTGAAGTATGTTGTTCGGAGGCATTATCAGATCGATCTTCCCATTCCTCCTCCCTTTCTTCCGACTCCTCATGTTCTGTGTGGTGATTTCGCTCCTCTGACACTCTTTGTTGCTCAGCGTTGGGATTCAATGGGTGTTGATTCTGTTTATTCGATAGGCTCTTTATAATCCTTTCCCGTCCCAAAGTTAACCTTGCATTATCTTCTCGCAATCGGGCCATTTCATTTTTCAGATCCTGTACTATCTCCAAAATTGCATGATTCGTATCGCGAGCCTCCTCTCCAAGTTGCACCCATAATTCTGGGTTGCTCGCAGGGCCGGGCATAGGTCCCTAACCTGCTGCAAACATGCATGAAACACCGTCTATTCTCCTCATGCTAGCAATCTGTTGTCTCCCTGTTCTTAACATAAGGTAGAAATAACAAAAGGAAGGTTAATACTTAATATATATATCTACTTTTTCTTTGAAAAGAATAACAAGAACGGAAATAAATTGTTTTCAGTTGTTTTGTCTGTTCCTCCAGAGGTCACAATGTTTGAAACCGAGCTCTGATACAACTTGTGACACTCCTAACCCACACTTCTACACAGTAAAAAAAAAACTTAATTAAATTACTAAAATTTAACCATAACCATTCGGCATACATGTTTCAACCATCTAACTAAGTTTCACTACATGCGTATTTGTCATTGTTGACGTGCCACCCTTGGCCCTGTCTTGGGTTTAATTCCCTATCCACTTATGGTGTGTGTTTCTAGGTGCATTTATATCGAACCCCTTCTAAATTGACAACAATTACATTGTGTTTTATTACACTGTCCTTCCGCACTGTAAATATTACATTGTAATCCTCTTGGTATTATAATCCACCGTGTGGCATTAACCATTGCTCTGTCCGGCTTGACGTGGTGCGACAGATGAGTTCTTGGAGTCTACAACCTTGGGTTCTCCACCCCATCGACGACGAAGGAGAAGGGATGCCAATCCAACGGCCTGACTTCTTCGAGGAGGGTATTCCACCGCCTCACCGAGGAAATGCATCATTCTCTCCTTTGCCTTTGGCATTTGGTTTTTCTCTCTGGTTTCTCCTTTGCACTGTAACTGCTTCATGCAGCTGAATGGGAACCACTGAGGTCACAATGTAGACTCAAATCTTCCCTGGCACTTGGACAGCTCAGTCCTAAACCAGGTTAATGATTTGTTTTCCATTGATTGTCATGAGTATTGCATTTTTCATTTCATACACGGTTGTTTTCATTCCCCGTGCTAATCTCAATGTTCTGTTCGCAAGGGAAAGTAAAGAAGTTGCGGTTCTGGACGTTTTCTCCTAGGCAACCCTCTCACGAGCTAGAACTGGACGCTTTTACTCTGGGTAAGCATTCTGTGCGAATGAAAGGTTTTGAACTGAAACAAGGAAGGATTTCTGTAGTTTTTTTGGAAATTTTGCTCCAGTTTTTGGAGATAAAACTCTTGCTTATTATTCTTGTTTAAAAACATAGGCGTAGGCCTGGATGGTGCTAGATAGGGTTACTGCTTTTTAGACTGAGGGCTCTGGTGGTCCTAGTTTGGGACCACTTGGAGTAATTCCCTCACGCACTTCTATACTTGTAATATAATTTGGCTCTCGCCTTACTGTCAGGGTTTTGCTAAACTCAGGGTTTTAATGTGCGCCCATGTTCTAAGAAAGACTCTATTGCTCTGGAAAATAGTGGTTGGTCTACAGTCTTAATCTTTTGCTGTTTAGCATTTGTGCTATGTAGGAACTTTAAGTTGTATGATTTGTTTTTTGTTTAACTCTTATGCAACTATGACACTGTATTCATCCCCGTTGAGGATATATATATATACTTATAACTGTTATGCTTCCTTTCCGTGCCTGTAATGACACTGGTTCTGTAATTGTTGATTGAGCATGTGCCTGGATGGATTATTAGAGGTTGACTGACTTCATTTCTCAAATAATTACTGTTCACGGTTGCTTCATGTAAATTGTGGGTTCCTGTAAGCTTGAGAGGCACCCATTGTTGTTTTCTAGATATGAATTTGATCTGCTATACTTTTTCGTGCTACACGATCGCAATTGATTTACATACCAGGGTGTTTGTTTTCCATTATAGTAAGGAAATTAAGGACTTGCTACATGTTTTATTAATTCTTCTCCGTCCGTAGTTATTATCCCTTATGTTTTTTTTTTTTAAGTTAATACCCTGAACCTTCCTGGACGGTTCCGACTCCAGTTAGAATCTTGAGGTCTACCACTACGGTAGCCGAGTCAATAATTTTTGGTTTAACTGGAACGAATCCATTACAGGAAGTGCAGTTCCCCATTTGTCCTAACAGCTAAAATTTTACCTCTACAAGTATCTGTCTTCCTCTAAGATTAACTCAACAGAATCCCCTATTCTCCCTATACGATACAAGCTACTGCATCTATTTCTAGTCTAGTAGGGTACTACCCTCACCGTAAATGAGTCGAGCAGAGCTACAACCCTGACATTCCGATATTCAAGGAATTAGACAGCCGCATCAACCTTAATGTATCAGGGTTTATTTCAAGATTGTTTGTAACAATTAACACACATGGTAAGACCAACACACGATCTAGTTCTGTGCCCATACAATTGACTCTTTCGATTATTCCCCAGTCAGATTTGAATTCTAAATTTATCGCTTAATAAATTTAAGCTTTGTCCCTCAAGGTTCCATTTGTAACTATAACAAGTTTAACGTTATATTGCACTACAGGTAGAAGCACCGTTCTACATGGTTTAACTAGCCCCTCCCTAGGTGCCATTTGTCTCTTCTATTTTGATTTCCTACCATAGTTACTAGATAAACACAAAGAATCTAGAGCTCTTTAACTATTCGAGCACCAAGTATTATTCTTTTTATTCAGTAAATTTCATTTTTCCAGATAAACAACAACATAATTCCATAGTTCTTAACTATTACGAACACATCGAATTTTATTCTCTTGATACAGTAACTTCAAGTTTCCAGGATAGCTCACTTACCTGACTTCTGCTAGAAAAGCAATACACCCCTTTGGGAAGGTGCTCCAACGTTGTTATCTGTTTGCTGTCCACCCAACCATGAGATACGTCCTCCTCGACTGTATCTCCCCCTGAGCTCTCTTGCAAGGTCACTAACCTCTACAAGTACGCTGCACAGCAGGTGCATGCTATATGTTCATTACCAGACTTAGCATCCTCTTCTTACCGTCTAACCTTTCAGCACGATTTTTCCTCCCCTCACCTCCTTTTCCTTGGGGTGTTTTTAGTTAGGGGAGGAAGTTAGGGTTGCATTCCAACAACTGCCTATTTTCCAACTTCCCTCCTCGGAAGTTGCCAATTTCCTTTAATTTCTTAAAGAAAACATTTTTCATAGCCAATCATTGAAAAAAAATATTATTTAATTCAAATAATTGTCATCCTTTAGTTTGTAAATAAAACATGGTAAATAGAATATTTACAGCAAATATTGACAATGTTCCAAGGTATCACAACTAGTGACTTATGGCAAGGAATGCCTTAAGAGGTCACTCATTCGCCATCAATCCAAAGCCCCACGGGCTAAATTTTTTAATGTAATTATTATTTTAAATGTAGTTTTATTTGACAACATCCATCTCCCTCAAATAGGTTAGAGAACACCTCTTAACACAACAAAAAGATATATAATGTTCATGCTGAAATACACATCTCTAACATACTAAGAACTAAAGAATAGGCCTTGCACAATTTTAATTTAATTATTAGTAATTATTCAATGGATGATAGAGATTTAACGACAATGGTATATGTAGGAATATTCATAGTAATGTTCAAGGATCAAGTGTTAAGATTTATCTCAAAGTTAGTAGTGCTCTTTTATTTAATTAATTAAAGAAAATATCATATATAGACATCTCCTATTTATAACCCATGGCAATTGATAAGTTAATAATTTCTATTGTAAAGTGGTGGTGAATTTCTATGGTTACAATACATATTTTCTAAAATAGATATATGTTTAACTCATATATATATATATATATATAATTTAGTTAACTTTTGTGTATTTTTTTAACATAGGCAATGTGAGGTGTATCATGAGGTAAGTTCCTTAACTCTTACCATAGATTGATGACAATCAGTCAATTCAAATTGCTAGCTAGTATTGAAATGTTTTATTGTTAATATGTACATTCAAATATACATCTCAAACATACTCAGAATTTTAAAAGGTAATTGAAATTTTCAATAAATAAATTATGTATCTAGTTGAGAGCACTTATGGATTAAATTAGAACCCTTTAACCATCAATGGAATTATTTATATATAAAGTTGACATGAAAATATGTTACTTATGATGGATTTTAAAATATTTTATTTATGGGCAAAAGTAAATTTTTCTTTTTCTTATTATAGGTCTCAAAAGAAAGTTATATTGATTTTTATTTTGGTAAAAATAACTTTGATTTTCAACTAGTTTTGAATTTTTCACTAAAGTTACATTGAACTGAATATTTAAAAAAAAACAAATATAAAAAATTATATTAAAAATAAAAATCTAAAACAAATATATTCCCCAAGTTCATAATAATTTAGGCTTGTTACAGACCATGGACAATAATGCATATCCCCAAAACTATAACTCATTTCAAAATCAAAAATATTATAAATAATTTTTTTTTATTTTATTTTATAACATTTTTAAAATTAAACTACAATATATCAGATTCTTAACCATGGATATTTACCTCATTTACCATGGATATTATTAACTTGTAACTTGGCTTTGTTACAAATACCATGACTAGCTAAGATGTTTTCTCAATATCACTTGCCCAAAAGCCATAACTCATTTCAAAATGAAAATATTTTATAAATATTTTCTTTTAATTTTTCTTTTTAACATTTTTATACTAGGTGTAGATTAATAAAAAAATTGATTTGTATATTAGTTTTTAATTTATATTAATTTAAAATTATGTCATATACCCATGTTAAAAAAAAATTAACATACAAATTATTTAGCGGATCATTATAAAAACCACTAATTAATAAATCATTTGAAATAGATCGAACTTATAAATCTTTACGCAAGCGGAATTTATAACAAGTCAAATGTTTGTACATACAATCGTGGTCAGGGTACAGAGGTAATTTATAACAATTCTATGCTCGATTATATTTCTAATGGAAATATTCGCTTTTCACCCTATGCCACTATATGGATTCCTATGTTCACTGTCATTGCATATATAATTGCAGTTGTCTATAATGAGACTTTTTGGAAGCTTTTCCGATGGGTTTTTCCGGTCAAAATCCGGCAGCAATTTATTGGAATCGCAAGTTTGATAGCTAGTTTCTGCACAATCAAAGTGCCCCAGGGGCTTTTCAGGGTGCTGAATCCAAATATGCAGTTAAAAAAACCATTTTAACTGTAGCAAATCAATATTTAAGCTCAATTTCCTCCGCCGGATTCCATCACCGGAATCTCCAAAAAGTCGCATTATAGACAACTCCTATATAATTTATCTGACTGAATTAAGATCGAATACTGAGATGGTACCATCCATTTATGGTTGACTTAAATGTGGGATGGCTGCCTACCTAGGGATGCAAATTTTCCCTCTTTGGAGTCTCCTCTGCGATGGACATCTGGCTCCTTGGTGCGTGTTTGAATATGCCAAATTAATGGCCCTCCTCGGTTCTGCACGTTGCTCGATTGTGGTTACTTTCAGTGACTCTATGCACTAGCTAGGTGAGTAAATGGTTTTACTTGTTGCATTTTTCCATTTGCTAGTTCTGCTCCAGCCCCTCTGTGGAGTTTTCGCCTATGAGTAAACCCCTGCTCTAGTCTATTGTCGATTTGCATGCGGAAAGGATCTAGTGTGGATTCTCCATTAATCGAGTGACTTGACTTGCTCTACGACACTCTGCTATGGCTATGCATGCTGCTAAAGAGATTTTTGAGAGGCTCTTCGCCATACTAGGTAAGTTTCCTCCATAAAATTTATTCCTTTTGTAGATTTCCCTCTCTTTTGGTGATAGATTTTCCTAATAGAATGCTTTGACAAGTATTGTAGGTTCAGTACCTAGTGTCTTGGATCCTATTGTTGGCTTTCCAAACTCTCAATACTTAATCCATTAGGTATGAAAATGGGTTCTCCCCTGAAAGAGATGAATGTGTTCCTGCAAATCTTTTGGCTTTGTGCATTTTATTTAAATTCGACCCAAGGGTCTCTGACTTCTCTGAGTACTGTATATTTTGTTTAGATTCGACCTATAGGCTTCTCTGAATATTGTATATTTTGTTGAAATTCGACCTCAGGGTCTCTGGCTTTTCTGAGTACTGTATCTTTTGTTTACATTCAACCTAAGGGTCTCTCGCTTCTCTGAATATTGTATAGTTTGTTTTAAATTCACCTAAGGATCTCTGCTCAAATTTTACCATATATATGTAGCCTTATTCCTAGAGTGGAAAAAGTCTACCAACGTTTTGTTAGTGCATCTATAGGAATATTGAAGGAATCTCATGGTGGTTCCGTAGAGCCTTATATAATTTTAAGTTGAATATATATATTTATCTATATATATATTATATATATATATTATATATATTATATATTTATTATATTATATTATATATATATATAATTATATATAATATATAATATATTTCTGCAATGTATTGGTGGTAATTTGTCTTTATCTTTTAACTTGTTCTCTTGATATGATACACTGAGATTTAGTATTACCGTGTTTACAATCGTCTGATATTTATGTATTTGTAACAGTAGTTGTTTAGTCGCATAGTTGTGTGTTCTTTATTTTCATGTATTGTTCCTACAGGAAAGATTAATTCATAAACTCGTTATTGATTACCCAATTTGGGGTTTTTCTTGATATATTTCTAGGCTAAGTGTTTTCCAAATTTCATTAATGGTTTTTCTTGAATTGGGTATGTCGAGACCATATTTCCTACCCCTTCTATTGATAAGATAAAAGAGTTACATTGTTTTAAGTTTAAATTCTTTTTTTTATAAGTTTTCTTGTTATTGAAGTTACTAGTATAACTCTTGAAATTTGTAATGTTACTAGCTGTAACTTGTTCTTTTGCGTGCTTTAATAGTCCTAGTTCATTTACAAAGTTCTAAGATTTATTCAATTATAGCAAAATTATTCTTCACTATTTAATAATAGTTGAAGTCTTCACCTATTCCCAACTATAGTAATCAAACACAGAAATACAGGAAATCTGTAGATAATAACGTCTAAATTTTAGATTAATAGAAAAACGTGCCCAGTCTAACTTTAATAACGGAATACTCTAATAACATATATTCAGGGTTTCTAGGTTATGCTTATCTGGCTACCTGAACTGGATACAAATATTTTGATCTTATCTTGCCTCCTAACCTTCAGACTTGCACTACAGCCCCCTAAGTCTCACCTCGAGCTGCCATTTCTTGGGTTTCCCTTCAAGAACTTCAGTCTTGAATAACAGTAATTATATGGTCATGAACAGACTTAAGTACTTCATCCCTGTCTGTCCTTCCAACACAATTAATTTTTCTTTCTTAAGTGCTCCTCAACTCACTCTTCCATTCTCTCAAATAGCAGATGCCCTCATCCTCTTGACCTTCTGGAATAAATCTTCCATAGGAGTCGTTAGGGGTGGATAACCACCCTACTTTTACATCCCTATACTACTAGCGTAACCCCTTATTGTTATTAGTGAAACCCCTTATTATATTGTTGTACCCATGTAGTTCCCATATTGTCATTATTGTGCCCCATAGAAGCCCACTATTGTTATTATTGTGCCCTTACATTATTATTGCTATGTCGGCTCTGATTATATTATGACCCCTGAGACTCCTATATATAGAAAGGAGGTCTTGTCATTTGTATCATTCAAGAATTGTTCATATGTGTAATGTAAAGGAGGTTTCCCCCTCGAAGAGGCTGAATTATAAGGCGTTGATCTATCTTTTTATCTTTTTGTGAGCTAGTTTCCTAACATTTGGTATCAGTGCTATGGATTCTAGGGTTTCGCTGCTCCAAATAGGTTATCGTGGAATTTTCACTATAACGTTTTCTCTACAAAGTTTCAGAAGCTAAAAGAAAAACCATTTGAGAATAAATCGATCTGAACCTCATGTCTGAATTCAAGTTCTTGTCTTGCTATATTTTGGAGATATAATCTGAGACATTTAGGGTTTTTGTAGGCTCTCGAATTACATCCTAAACAGGTGACCTAGGGAAAATTGTCATAACTTTATCTCTGAGCAACAAATTTAAATTTCGTAAGAGGTTGTAGAAAGAGGACTTCATGTAGTTTTCTTTATATCATTTTCAGGTACTAAGGTCGAAACAGTGAGACGTGGCACATCGTACAAGTTTGCTCTATTGAACTAGTCTATAATCAGGTCACCGTGGAAGATTTGGCATAACTCTTTCTTGGAAAATCAAATTCTGATTAGAATTGTGAGTTTAGAAAGAGAACTCAGAGGGCTACCACAAGAAGAGATTAGAGCTTGGAGATCTGAAATTACAGAGTTACGGTCATTTCAAGGTCGAGCTCCTAAAATCAAGAAAAAACAAGATGAGGAAGTTTGATGGCAAGGATCCAGTAAATTGGATATTATAGATGGGAAATATTTTGATATACATGGTGTACCACTACTACAAAAGGTATGTATTGCATCTTCAAATTTATAACAAGATCAATTTTTAGGGTATAAAGGGCTTTGTTCTCGTAAACCACTTGTTACATGGTCAATTTTCATAGAGGAAACTATAGCACATTATAAGGATACAAAAAGAAACACCTTCTTTAGAGCAACACCACAACAATTGGAAGAAAAAGGAGAAAAAGGGCTTTGTTACAAAGCAGAAAGAAAAATTATGGAAACAAGGAATTCTACCCCTCACAACTATAAAGATGGAAGTGTTGTTTCTCCTCGCCTTCCACAACCTACAAGGGTTACTGTTAAGTTATGGTATGTTCTATGCTTATCACAGTTTACTTTTCTTTCTTATTATATTCCACATATTAGCAATCACATGCACATAAAGTAAAGTGCAGATAGAACATTAAATGATCGATATAAAACAAGCCAAGACAAGAGACACAAGATGTGGTAGCTAGCTAGGGACAAACCCCAAAATGTGTGGGGAAGACCCTTTGATCAAATCTTCTTTTATATTCAATAATTTAGTAGAGATAAATAGTACAATAAATCTGATTTATATCAGTAGTAGCAAACCCTAGATCAGTAGCATCAACATTAGTAGCTTCATCATCAAAATTAGGGCAGTTGATATCTCACAAACCAATCGCCGAATCAGCTTGATTCCACCACCAAAAGTTGTGGCTTTCAGAGGAGGTTCATTGGTTCAGATGAACCTACAATGCAGTTCATATGAGGATATATTTTGGTCCACGCAGGTCTAACTTCACTTCTGCAGTTGTAGCTTCAATTTCAACAGCTTCCTTCAAACTAGGGAAGTCGATATCTCGCAAACCATCCATCAGATCGACTTGATTCCACCACCAAAAGTTACAGCCTTCAAAGGAGGCTTAGATGAACCTATAGCATAGATCAGAAGAGGAGGTTTGATGGTCCACACTGGTCAAAATTTGGATCTGCAGTTGCAGCCTCAGTTTCAACAGCGTCTGGCTTCACATGTGTGAGAGAGAGACCCTTTGCTGCACAGTAAGGAAGAGACTCTTTTCTGCACAGTAGAGAGAGAGAGATCTGACGAGATGAGTGAGTGCAAATGAGGAAAAGTCCTCTTGTATTTATACACAACTGATGATGTTTGAATAGATGTGACTGTTGGGCTTCTAAGCCTACATGAGTTGTAGGTCGGCTTGATAATAATTTCATAATCAAAATAAATTCATAAATACTTATCAGAATCAGATGATATTTAGATCAATCCTACACCTCTCGACGAGAGGAATATAATAAAAACATTATCAGCCATGAATGGGATGTACCTCATGGAGTTTGGCCCTAGTTGCCAATTTAACACTCCCTCTTAACTAGGGAGGACTCCATCTGCAATCTATATGTTGGTCACTACTATTCATCCATCAAATGCACTGCCTTGTACATCCTGATCCTTGCCCTGCTCTACTCTATTCTGCCTGATCTGCTTTGTCTTGTTCTACCCTGTACTGATCTGTATTGTTCTGGTCTGCTCTTGCATTGTTCTGTTCTACTCTGCTTTTGTCCGAATTAGGAAGAAGAAGAAATTATCGAGGATGCACCATACTGACTCAAATTCAGTCTTAGGGTATGTACCACTAGTCCCAGACCAGTCTCAACCAACCCAAAGTCAGTTTCATAGTGAGTACAACTCCACTGGTCCCAGACCAATGTCAACTGACCTGAAGTCAGTGTCATAGAATGTACCACTCCTACCACTGGTCGCAGACCAGTACCATTGATCCCAGATCAATGGAGGTCATCTTAGCATAGGAATTATGGTAGATACAAAAATGCATCTATCCGTACTACTATGGTCCCTAACTTCATTTCCCTGCTCATTGATCAAATGAGAGGTATTTCCCAAGAGTCCCAAATTGCATGGGTAGGATGTCTCGATAGGAGAACTTAATCAATCTCATCCTCATAGGAGAATTCATCAATCCTTCTACAATCGCCATGGAGAACACATCAATCTAGGCCACCATGGAGAACACATCAATCCAAGCCTCACAAGACAACACATCAATCCTACTACAATCTCCATGGAGAACACATCAATCCTACTACAATCGCCATGAAGAACACATCAATCCAGGTCTCACAGGAGAACACGTAAATCCTTCTACAATCGCCATGGAGAACACATCAATCCTGCTACAATCACCATGGTGAACACATCAATCTAGGCCTCACAGGAGAACACAACAATCCTACTACAATCGCCATGGAGAACACATCAATCTAGGCCTCACAGGAGAACTAATCATCCTGCTACACAGGAGAGTGAATCATCCTGTTCCACAAGAGAGCGAATTATCTTGTTTCAGTGCACACCACCAAGGGAGGGTGAGTCACCCTGTGGTCATATGTTGCTCCATTAATAACCGCAAGCCCTCAGAGCTTGCAGAGCTCAATGTATGCAATATGCAGGACCCTTGTACAAGGGTTTCTTCATGACTCAAAGTAATTTGGAAAAATCATAGATTAGATCTTTCCTCGAGGCTTTAACAAGGTGTATCGGCTTGATAATGATTTCATAATCAAAATAAATTCATAAATACTTATTAGAATCGAATTATATTTAGATCAATCCTACACCTCTCGACGAGAGGAATATAATAAAAATATTATCAGCCATGAATGGGATGTACCTCATGGAGTTTGTCCCTAGTTGCTAATTTAACACTCCCTCTTAACTAGGGAGGACTCCATCTGCAATCTATATGTTGGTCACTACTATTCATCCATCAAATGCACTGCCTTGTACAACCTGATCCTTGCCCTGCTCTACTCTATTCTGCCTGATCTACTTTGTCTTGTTCTACCCTGTACTGATCCGTATTGTTTTGGTCTGCTCTTGCATTGTTCTGTTCTGCTCTGCTTTTGTCCAAATTAGGAAGAAGAAGAAATGATCGAGGATGTATCATACTGACTCAAAGTCAGTCTTAGAGTATGTACCACTGGTCCCAGACTAGTCTCAACCAACCCAAAGTCAGATTCATAGTGAGTACAACTCCACTAGTCCCAGACCAGTCTCAACTAACCTGAAGTCAGTGTCATAGAATGTACCACTCCTACCACTAGTCGCAGACCAGTACCATTGATCCCAGATCAATGGAGGTCATCCTAGCATAGGAAGTATGGTAGATACAAAAATGCATTTGTCCGTACTACTATGGTCCCTAAATTCATTTCCCTACTCATTGATCAAATGAGAGGTACTCCGCATGAGTCCCAGACTGCATGGGTAGGATGTCTCGATAGGAAACCTTAATCAATCTCGTCCTCATAGGAGAACACATCAATCCTTTTACAATCGCCATGGAGAACAAATCAATCTAGGCCACCATGGAGAACACATAAATCGAAGCCTCACAGGACAACACATCAATCCTTCTACAATCGCCATGGAGAACACATCAATCCTACTACAATCGCCATGAAGAACACATCAATCTAGGTCTCACAAGAGAACACATAAATCCTGCTACAATCGCCATGGAGAACACATCAATCTAGGTCTCACAGGAGAACACATTAATCCTGCTACAATCACCATGGAGAACACATCAATCTAGGCCTCACAGGAGAACACAACAATCCTGCTACAATCGCCATGGAGAACACATCAATCTATGCCTCACAGGAGAACTAATCATCCTGCTACACAGGAGAGCGAATCATCCTGTTCCACAAGAGAGCAAATCATCTTGTTTCAGTGCACACCACTATGGGAGGGTGAGTCACCCTATGGTCATATGTTGCTCCAGTAAGAACCGCAAGCCCTCAGAGATTGCAGAGCTCAATGTATGAAACATGCAGGACCCTTGTACAAGGGTTTCTTGATGACTCCAAGTCATTTGGGAAAATCATAGATTAGATCTTTCCTCGAGGCTTTGACAAGGTGTATCGACTTGCACATCATCTTAATGTGATGGAGCCTCCTTGCTCATCGACTTACCATATCCCAGATGATGTTTGTCTACTAAAGAAATCGATAAATATGATATTCCTCAATAATTGAATCCCACCTCTAGTTGTTACAGAGAATCACAATGATATGTGTTCAAATAGCTCACTGAAGAGCTTCCCCAACCAGGTAGTTTCGTATAATATCATACTCATAGATATGTATCCGGTATCGGTGGTGCTTATGGCAACCGACTTCTGATTCCTTCTCATCCATTATTTCAAAGCATAATCCAAAGAGGAACAACACTAAAAGTGCTCCAGTGATCCTCCTCACTACTTGCCGAATCAACATTCGAATAATCATGCAGTTTCATATTTCTAGCAGTGTATCTCAATTCATGAGAGGTTGTGTCCTGAAGACATCTCAAAAGATTCTTGGCACCAATCTAGTGAGGCTCAACCAAATATGAGCTCACAATTCTAACTGCAAAACATATGTTCAGACGGAGGCTCACCAAGAACATCAATGCAAATGAGTTTTTGAAACTCAGAGGCATTTCCCAAATCTGGTCTGACATCACTACCATATAACTTCATAAAGTTAAGATCCTCGAGGCAGTCACAGGCTTGTTGTCCATCATACCAAATCTTTTCAGAATCTTCACCACATATTTTCTTTAATATAGGGAAATTTCCCTTGGCATCTGCCACACTTCAAGTCCTTGGTTATTCATTTCAAATTCAGAAGCCAACTCCCTCTTACATTTATGAATGAGAGGGTATGCACCTACTAGAAAGAGTTCATCCACATACAACACCAGTATGAGAGGGTTTTCATCTTCAACCTTAAGGTAAAGGTTAGGATCAACTTCACTCCTAGTGAATCCCAGCTTCATCAAGTAGCTATCGATCCTCTCATACCTTGCTCGGGGTGCATGCTTCAGCCCATAGAGAGCCTTCTTCAACCTGCACACATGAGATTTTCAATCATAAATCTCAAATCCTTCGGGTTGCTCCACATAGACCTCTTCTTTGATCGAACCATGCAAGAATGTGGTCTTGACATCCATCTTATATAGGCTCCATCCTTGTGAAGCCACAAGGGCTATGATCAAGCAGATGGTCGTATATCTGGCAACAGGTGCAAATATCACATCAGAGTCTATACCTTCATTTTGGGAGAAACCACGAGCAATAAAACGAGCCTTATACTAATCCTTACTTCCATCCGCTGTAGCTTTATCTTGTAAATCCATTTTGAAGTAACAATTGCCTTGTCCTGAGGTCTGGGAACTAATTCCCAGACATCATTCTCCATAATAGACTCATATTCTTTGGTCATAGCATCCTTCCATACTTGATGCTTGACGACATCTGAGAATGATGAAGGCTCATTTTGTATGATCGTGCTCATGATGGTCAGGTATCCCAGATACTTGTTAGGTTGCTTACTTTCATGAAAGGTTCCTCGGGGTGCAGCATGTCCTTCATCATCATCAAGTACCCCCCCAAGCCATGAAGGCCTCTTCCTAGAAGAGGAAGGCTCAGGTGGGTAAATAGGATCCATGGGTTCCTCCACATCAAGAATTGTTACATCATCTACCCATAGAGATAGCTTCCACAATCATATGGTTCTTCCATTCCGCCACACCATTCTGCTCAAGAGTATGTGGTGTAGTAGTCTCCCTCTTAATGTCAGCCTCAGATATGCCTGAGTGAACCAACTTTAATATATCAGAGGTCTTACTTTGGCTTAAGCGGAATGGTCCCCTTTTCAGCTTTCCTTTGGCACATCTTGGACATATACCTTCTTTCTATACTAGGAATTTGGGCATCCCTGTCACCATTTGTCTTACACCGAGTAGAGATTTATAATAAAGAGGGGTAAACCTCCAATGCTAAAGTTCGGATTGAAGAGATGAGTCATAAGACATGACACCTAGCGGACTTCCATCGACCTGATATAATGAATCAACATGAAACCCAAGAGTAAAGGCATATTTATCATTATTTTTCCATATATGTACCTTGGCATCGCTGAAGGTTACCGTGTAGCCTTTGTCTTCCATTGCCAAGATGGACACCAGGTTCTTTTTGAGGTTAGGTGCATTTAATACATCTTGGAATTTCTAGCCTTCTTGAATGGTTGTCCTCTTCCTTGATTCCCAACTCTCCTCTTACCTTTGCTATTGAATTTTTCATTCCTTTTATTGCCATCAGAGGGATTTTGATCATCATCCCGGTGTGATTCCTTTCTATTAGGGCACTCCCTTGCATAGTGACTTTCTTTATCGCAGATGTAACATCGTCCTTTTCTCCCACCCTTAGGTCCAGCCTTTCCTTTTGATTTAGTCCCAGAATTATTTGTTTTCTTAGCATGAGAATAAAAGGTAGCAGGAGGACCTTTAGGCATGGGCATTTCTTACTCTTCTACCCTTGTTTCTTCATGAATGCATCTAACCATTAATTCCTCGAAACCAAGAATTATATTATTGCTCAGAAGAGTAGTCCTAAAGACGTACCATTCAGATGGTAATCCTCCAAGAGTCGTGAGTGCCATCTCTCTGTCAGTAATAGTCTCCCCAATAGATAGGGGATCATTCTTGATCTTGGTAATTCTTAAGAAGTATGCTTGCATACTCTCATCTTTACCCTTCTTGATTTCCCTCAGTTTATTTCTAAGAAACAAAACCTTGATTTGCATAGTTAACTTTAAATATACTCACCAGTCTATCATAGATTTCCTTAGAGGTGTCCAATTTAGAGATGTAGGCCACCAAGTGCTTGTCGATAGAGTCCCAGATGATCTTCTTTGTTTTGACTTCTCCATTTTTCCATTTGATCGAGGTAGCAACAAATGCATTTGATGGAGGCTCAACAATATTGCCTCTTGCATGGTCTAGCACTCCTTGATCTTCTAGGGTTAGATAGACATCCTCCATCCGTGATAGTCAGCTTTCTCATGGAGCTTGTCTTCAGCAGGAAATAATGCTGAGGACCCCATAGTTCTTTTAGGATAGCCTTGCCAATCTTCTCTTCGGTGATTGCTCTTACTCTTGCTCGAGCTTTGTCTTCACCTCAGCTCTGAAACCATGTTAAGTTATGGTATGTTCTATGCTTATAACAGTTTACTTATTTTTCTTATTATATTCCATAGATTAGTAATCACATGTACATAAAGTAAAGTGCATATAGAACATTAAACGATCGACAGAAAACAAGCCAAGACAAGAGACACAAGATGTGGCGGCTAGCCAGGGACAAACCCCACAATGTGTGGGGAAACCCTTTGATCAAATCTTCTTTTATCTTCAATAATTTAGTAGAGAGAAATAGTACAATAAATCTGATTTATATAAATAGTAGCAAACCCTAGATCAATAGCATCAACATTAGTGGTTTCATCATCAAAACTAGGGCAGACGATATCTCACAAATCGACCATCGGATCGGCTTGATTCCACCACTGAAAGTTGCGGCTTCAGAGGAGGTTTAGATGAACCTACAACATAGGTCAGATGAACCTACAACACAGGTCAGATGAGGAGATATTCTAGTCCATGTAGGTCTAATTTCACTTCTACATTTGTAGCTTCAATTTCAGTAGCTTCCTTCAAGCTAGGGCAGTCAATATCTCACAAACCGTCCATCGGATCGACTTGATTCCACCACCAAAAGTTGCAGCCTTTAGAGGAGGTTCAGATGAAACTATAGCGTAGATCAGAATAGGAGGTTCGATGGTCCACGTTGGTCAAACTTTGGATCTATAGTTTCAGTTTCAGTTTCAGTAGCTTCAAGCTTCACATGTGTTATAGAGAGACCCTTTTTCTGTGCAGTAGAGAAGAGACTCTTTTCTATGCAGTAAAGAGAGAGAGAGAGATGTGATGAAATGAGTGAGTGAAAATGAGGAAAATTCCTCTTGTATTTATACACAACTGTTGATGTTTGAATAAATTCGACTGTTGGGCTTCTGAGCCTACATGAGTCGTAGGTCGGCTTGATAATAATTGCATAATCAAAATAAATTCATATCTCCATAAATACTTATCCGAATCCGATGATATTTAGATAAATCCTACACCTCTCGGTGAGAGGAATCTAGTAAAAATATTATCAGCCATGAATGAGATGTCCCTCATAGAGTTTGGCACTAGTTTCCAATATAACAATTACACCACAACAATTGGAAGAAAAAAGAGAAATAGGGCTTTGGTACAATTGTGATAAAAAACACATTAAAGGTCATAAGTGTGCTGAGAAGAAATTATTTTACGTTGATTGTGGAGAGGAGGAAGAAAAGGATCAAGAAACGTCAAAAGAAGAGTATATACACCAGGAACCAACCCCGGAGAAAGAAGAAATGAATCCGACCACATCTTGTAAAGCATTGGAAATAATTACTACTCCTCAAACTCTCAAGATAGAAGGACATATCAAGAAGAAAAAGGTTCAAGAAGTGAAATATCACATGGAGAAAGAAGAAATGAATCCAACCATATCTTGTAATGCACTGGCCGGAATTACCACTCCTCAAACTATCAAGATAGAAGGACATATCAAGAAGAAAAATGTTGAAGAAGTGAAAGATCACATTGAGCATCAAGAAATGAATCCGACCATATCTTGTAAAGCATTGAAAGAAATTACCACTCCTCAAACTCTAAAGATAGAAGGACATATCAAGAAGAAAAAGGTTCAAGTAGTGAAATATCACATCAAGAATCAACAACAAGTTCTCCAACTTTTAAAGGATAACACCACTTTGGTGCAGAATCGAATGACACAACAGGTAGATCAACATCATAGTGAAAAATGTTTTGATGTAGGTGATTAGGTATTTTTAGGTCTACTCTCAAGCAAGCTATTTACGAGAAGGAAATGCTGGCAATACTACATGCACTTAAGAAATGGAAACCTTACCCAATGGGAAGACACTTCAAGGTAAAAATGGATCATGATAGTCTTAAATACTTTTTAGAACAAATATTATCTTTAGAAGAATAGAAAAATGGGTCACAAATATGTTGGGTTATGACTTTGACATCATATATAGAAAATGGAAGCAATTTGTTTTTGGAGATGCACTCTCAAGAAAGAATGAAGATGTGGAAGCATTGTTTTGTGCTATTTCTGTTATCCAACCAGATTGGATAAACAAAGCAAGGGATGAATGGAAGAAGGATGAAGAAGTGTGGCCACTCATTCAAAAGTTGCAGAAGATCCCAATTCAAACAATATTGCGAGAACTTGAAGAGGAAGGAAAAATCATATTGGAACTTGGATCAGTCATGGAAACAAGAACCCGACAACTATGAAATCGATCAATTTCAAAGTATCTCATCAAGTAGAAGAACTTTCCCTCTCAAGATTCCACATGGGAGGACAAGAAATTTATACAAAACCATCAAGAACTACTCAAGCATTGAGGACACCACTTTTTGAAGGAGAGGGGCATGTTAGGCCCCTATACTACTAGTGTAACCCCTTATTGTTATTAGCACAACTCCCTTATTATATTGTTGTACCCATGTAGTCCCCATATTGTTACTATTGTGCCCCATATAAGCCTACTATTGTTATTATTGTGCCCTTACATTATTATTGTTATGTCGGCTCTGATTATATTATGACCCCTTAGACTCTATATATAGAAAGGAGGTCTTATCATTTGTATCATCCAAGAATTGTTCATTTGTGTAATGTAAAGGAGGTTTCCCCCTCGAAGAGGATGAATTCTAAGGCATTGATCTATCTTTTTTTCTTTTTGTGAGCTGGTTTCCTAACACCAACCTAACTGTTTCTTGAGAAAATACAATTGTCTCACTTTTGACAAGTACACTCTCATTTAGTTAAATCAAATCATTACTGCTAAAGTTTTGGCATTCCACTTTTTTGGAAATTAAATCAAAATTTTTGTTTATATAAACTTAAATCAGTTTCAGTTTGTTTAAAATGCAGTAAAGAAATATTTACATCTATGGTGGACATCACATCTCCCCCCCCCAAGATTGAACATCATCTCGATGTTTCTCTAAGGGAAATAACTGTGGATAAACCTCCCTCGTGGTCCTTTCATCTTCCCAAGTGGCCTCTTCAGCTCCAAACTATTGCCACTGAATTTTAACTTGGGTGATAACTCGTATCCACAACATTACTTCTTTCCGATCGAGTATACCCATTGGTTCTACCAAGAACTCTCCTTTCGGTTCAACCTGCATGGCAATTAAAAAAAAAAAAAATCGTCAATGAATTAAATCAAACACATTTAGCTGTATATTATATATATAAATATATATTATATATATATATATATATATAATATATATATATATATATATATATAAATATATATATATATATATATATATATATAATATAGATAATATATATATATAATATATATATAAGGAAGGTTAATTTGAGAATTTCAACCTTTCTGACTCACCTGAATGTACTGCCAATTTATTATGTGATTAGGATCATAAATGTATTGAAAGACATTGTGCACACGAAAATGACTGGGTAAAGCAAGTTAGTGCGCCACTAGTCCGATTCAAGCTAGAATCTAGAAAGGCCCGCAGAATCGGGGTGCTAGTTTAGTACATTTGGTCCAGTGCAAGGTGCTTCTCTTGGCTCATACCTGAATGTAAACATGTTCTCCTACTTGAAATTCTCGAAAGCTCCTCTTCTTATCAACAAAATTCTTTTATCAGTCCTGAGTAGATTTTAAATTACTTCGTACTCTTTTTACCATCTTCTCCATTTCCTCCAACATATCTAGTCCTAGCACTAGTTTGTCCTTTGGGCGACTCCAACTCAAAGGTGTCTAGCATTTACACTTGTATAACACTTTAAAGGGACCCATATGTAAGGATGTATGGTACCCATTGTTGTAGGAAAATTCTACTTAGTGCACGTAATCCTCCCACTTAGACTGTTTTTGCATTATGTAAGTTCACAACATGTCTTCGACTACTTGATTTACCCTTTCTGTCTGTCCATCCATTTGAGGATGATATGCAGTAATAAAGTGTAGTTGTGTGCCTAGTCCCTCAAAAAGGGATTTCCAAAAGGCTGATGTAAATTTCACATCTCGGTCAGAGATGATCATTTTGGGTATACCATGTAATTTAAAAATGTTTTGCATAAAAATGTTAGAAATTTGTGCTGCTTTATAAGTTGATTGAACTAGTATGAAATGAGAATATTTTCTCAATTTATTTACTACCACCATGATAGATTCATTTAGCCTTTTTGATTTAGGCAGTCCAGTAATGAAATCGATAGATATGGTTTCCCACTTCCATTCATGGATACGCAGTGGGTGGAGCAGCCCTGCTAGGTGCTAGTGCTCCGCCTTTGTCTACTGGCATTCTAGATAGCATCCTAAATATTCTAGTACTTCTTTCTTCATACCAGGCCAAAAAAATATTTTCGAAGGGCAGAAATCATTTTCTGGTATCCTAGGTGCCTTGCATAAGGACTTTTATGATATTCATCTAAGATTGAATTTTTAAGCGGTTTCTAGTTAGGAACATATAGCCTTTTTATATAAATTAGTAATTCATTTGGATCAACCTCGTATCCCAATTGATGTTCATGGTTGTTTACAATTTTTTCTTGCTGCCATAAATTTTTATATACTAGATATTGCATGGTTGATTCACAAATCTGCTCATAGAAGTAGTGCGTGGTTCACTAAAAGAAATTTCATATAAGCAATTTATCTTCTGATTTAAAGCATCCACAACTCGATTTTCTTTTCCCTTCAAGTTTTTGGTCTCAAAATCAAATTCACTTAGGAAGTTAGCCCAACGGGCTTGCCTAGCATTTAGAGTGGATTGTTTGAAATAGCTTGTCACACTATGATGATTTGTCAATAACAAAAATTTCTTGCCCAATAAGTAGTTTCGCCACATCTTCAATGCGTGAATTGCTGTTGTTAGTTCCAAGTCATATGTAGAATACTTTTGTTCATATTCTTTAAGCTTTCTTAACTCATAGGCTACAACCCTGCCTTCTTGCATTAATATGCCACCGACACCTTCCTTGCCAGCATCCATACAAGCTACGTATTCTTTGTTAGGATCACCAATACTCAAAATAAGGGTGGTGGTGAGTAGATGTTTAAGTTGATCAAAGCTCCTTTGACAGTCAGGGGTCCATCTAAAGGATTTTCCTTTCTTTTGTAGAGAGGTAGTAGGGTATGCCACCCAAGAAAAACTTTCCACAAATCACCTATAATATCAAACTAGGCCCATGAATGATCTTATGTCCCATACATCTTTCGGTACTGGCCACTCCATGATAGTTTTTATTTTCTTTGGATCTACTGTGATCCCATGCTTAGTGATAATATGTCCCAAGTAATGGATTTGTTCCTTAAAGAAATCACATTTATTGTATTTGTAATACAACTGGTGTTCTCTTAGGACTTCAAGAACAATACAGAGATGCTCCTTATGTTCTTCCATGTTTCGAGAGTAGATCAATATGTCATCAATGAAGATTAACACAAAATTGTCTAAGTATTAATGAAATATGTTGTTCATGACACGCATGAAGGTTTTTGGGGCCTTATTTAGCCCAAAAGAAAGCACCACAAACTCATAATGTCCATAACAAGTTCTAAATTTTGTTCTCACTATATCCTCCTCCTTTCTCCGGATCTGACGATAGGCTGATCGGAGGTCAATTTTGGAGAAAATGGTTTCACCCTTTACTTGATCAGATAACTCATCTATACGGGTAGGGGGTATTTATTCTTAATAGTCAGTTTGTTTAACTAACAATAATCCATGCACATTTGCAATGTTCCATCTTTTTTTCTTAACGAAAAGTACTGGAGCTCCCCAAGGGGATACATTGGGCCATATATAATTCTTATCTAGCAGCTCCTGTAGCTACATTTTCAATTCTATTAGTTATGGTATATTCATATGGTAAGGGGCTCGGGAGACTGGGGTAGCTCCCATAATTAACTCAATGGTAAAATCTATGTCTCCTTTTGTGGGTAGACCCAAGATTTCTTTAGGGAAAACATCCAAAAAACTTTGTATCACTCGTATATTTTCTAAAGCAACAGATTTCTCCTTAGAGCCATCATAACCTACTTGTATAGCATAAATCTAGCAGCCTTTTCTGATGCATTTTTCTAATTGGGAAGCTATTACAGGTCTTATTTGTAGAGGTTTCTTAATACCTTTCATTTCTTGTCTTTCTCCATTCTCATCCCTGAAATTAATGGTTTTGGTCTTGTATTTAATAAGGGACCAATGCTTTTCTAGCCAGTCCATGCCTATAAGGATGTCGTATGATCCTAAGGGTAACACATTCAAAACTGTCATGATGGAATGGTTAGCTAATTCTAGAGGGTAATTACTAACTTTGGCCAAAACTCTTCTTTTGGCTCATGTGGCTAGTTGTACTAACCATGGATTTTTAACTTTATTGCTTGCAGTTTACATTTTTCCATAATATTGGGGCCAATATAAGTCAAAATAGCCCCAGGATCAATCAAAATAGAAATAGTTTGGTCAAAAATTTTACCTTCAAAATTGATCATCGTTGGATGAAATTCCGCCTGATGATCTTCGAGAGTGGCATTAATTTTAGGGAAGAACCTTGCTATTTCTCCTACTATGGAAGCTTCTTGTATTTTCTAAATCTGGTCAGCTCCCTTTTGGTGTGGGTAGTTTTTGACATAATGCAAGCCTTCACATCCCCAACACTGTGTAGGGGGTCTGGTTGTTAAATCTGCTTCAGTTCTGCCAATTTGCTCATTAGTTCTAGCTTTGCCTGGTACTTTAAATCTGGGTTGATCTTTATTAAAATTTCGGTTAGTTTGAACCTTGTACAATCCTTTGTTTCCTGGGCCCTTATTCCCTTTGTGGCTGGGAACAAATTTACTCCTCTTTTTATCAGTCCATCTCTTGTTCATGTCTCCCTTTGGTTTGTTTCGTTGATAATAGATCTGTGCCTTACGATAAGTTCATCCATGGTTTTAGGGTTATCAAATTTTAGTCATTCTTTCATGAACAGGGGTAGGCTACTGATAAAACACTGCACCTTTGCTTTCTCTTCACGTATGTAAGGAACATACCGAAGTAACGACATGAACTTTGTTATGAACTCATCCATAGACATTTGGCGTAGCCAGAGATCGTGAAATTCTTTTGATTTTTCATCACAAAATCTCTCTGTTAGATATTTTTCTTTAAAATATCTCTGGAATTTTTCCAAGGTTATGCTTTTTTCATTCACTCCTCGAACTGTCTTTACTTCCTCCTACCATAGTGTGGCCTTTCCTGGTAGCTGCAAAATAGCCAAGCGAGCCTTCAAATTATGGTCATATTCATACAATTGGAAATATTTATTCATATTTACGAGCCATGCTTCTACTGCTTCTTCCTGCTCGCCATCAAAGAGAGGAGGCTTTATTTTTTGAAATTCCCACTAAAGTTCCACTTTTTTCCTTTCTGTGTCATGTGATTAGACATATTACCTAATTCTTCCTCACAATTTTCCTCACCACCCTCGTCTTCCACATCTTCTACCCAAAATTCTTGTTCCCTTGTTATAATTATGTGTTCAGGGCTAGGGATTAGTGGCTGATTATTCTGTCTATCAGATAGAATCTTCATAATTTTTTCTTTTTCCTGCATTAGTCTTTCGTTCTCTGCCCGTAACCGAGCCATTTCATCCTTTAATTCTTATATTGTCACAATGATATCTGTGTCAGTATTCCGTGGCTTATCGCCCAACTGCACCCAAACCTCAGGAATTCCTTCCTGAAATGATGTGGGTCCATTCCCATTTCAGATCTGGGTGGAGAATTCCAGTTCTCCTCATACTGACTGCTCCCTTGTTCCTATGTGCATATTACCAAATTTATTATTTATTTGTTCGAGAGGTCTCAGCTTGGAAACCTGAGTGCTCTGATACCATATGTCATATACCCATGTAAAAAAAAATTAACATCCAATTATTTAACAAATTATTATAAAAACCACTAATTATTAAATCATTTGAAAAAAATCAAACTCATAAATCTTTATGCAAGCGGAATTTGTAACGAGTAAAATCTTTATACATACAACCATGGTCAGGGTACAAAGGTAATTCATAATAGTTCTATGCTGGATTATATGTCTGACAGAAATATTTGCTTTTCACCCTATGCCATTATATGGATTCATAAGTTTACCATCATTGCATATATAATTTATGTGACTGAATTAAAGTCGGCTACCGAGCTTGTACCATCCATTTATGGCTGACTTAAATGGGGAATGGCCACCTGCCTGGGGATGCAAATTTTCTCCCTCTGGAGTCTCCTCTGTGGTGGAAAATTAGCTCCTTGGTGCGTGGTTGAACGTGCCACATCAATGGCCCTCCTTGGTTTTGCACATCGCATGGTGGTGGTTACTTTCCGTGACTCTATGCACTAACTTGGTGAGTAAATGGTTTTACTTGTTGCATTTTTCTGGTTGCTGGTTCAGCTCTAGCCCCTTTGTGGTTTTCGCCTGTGAGTACACCCATTCTCTAGTCTAATGTCGATTTGCATGTGGAAAGGATCTGGCGTGGCTTCTTCATTAACCGAGTGACCTGACTTGCTCTACAGCTCTTTGTTATGGCTATGCGTGCTGCCGAAGGGATTTCTGAGAATCTCTTCGCCATACCTAGTAAGTGTCCTTCGTAAAATTTATTCCTTTTGTAGATTGTCTTCTCTTTTGGTGATAGATTTTCCTAATCAGATGCTTTGACATGTATTGTAGGTTTAGTACCTGGTGGCTTAGCTCCTGCTATTGACTTTCCACACTTTCAATACTTAATCCATCAGATATGCAAATGGGTTCTCCAACTGAAAGAGATGAATGTGTTTCTGCAAATCTTTTGGCTTTGTGCATTTTATTTAAATTTGACCCAAGGGTCTCTGATTTCTCTGAGTACTGTATATTTTGTTTATATTCGACCTACGGGTCTCTGGCTTCTTTGAATATTGTATATTTTGTTTAAATTCGACCTTAGGGTCTCTGGCTTTTCTGGGTACTGTATCTTTTGTTTAGAATTGACTTAAGGGTCTCTGGTTCCTCTGAATATTGTATATTTTGTTTTAAATTGACCTAAGGGTCTCTGCTAGGATTTTACAATATATTTGTAGTGTTATTCTTAGCTTGGGGAAAGACTACCAACTTTTCATTAGTGCATCTATAGGAATATTGAAGGAATCTCATAGTGGTTCCACAAAGTCTTCTGGAATTTTAAGCTGAAAATTATATATGTTTCTCCCACTGTATTGGTGGTAATTTGTCTCTGTGTCTTTTAACTTGTTCTCTTGATATGATAGACTGAGATTTAGTATTATTGAGTTTACAATAGACTAAGATTTAAGTATTTGTAGCTGTAGTTGTGTAGTCACATAGTTGTGGGTTCTTGCTTTTGCCATGTATTATTCCTACAACAAAGATTAATTCAATCAGTTATTGATTACCCAATTTCAGGTTTTTATTGATTTGTTTCTGGGCTGAGTGTTTTCCAAACTTCTTTAATGCATTTTCTAGAATCGGGTATGCCGAGACCATATTGCCTACCCCTTCTATTGATAAGATAATAGAGTTACACTATTTTAAGTTTATATACAGTTCTTTTTTCATAAGTTTTCATGTGATCAAAGTTGCTAGTATAACTCTTGAAATTTGTAATGTTACTAGTTGTAACTTGTTCTTTTGCATGTTTTAATAGTCCTAGTTCATTTACAAAGTTCTGAGCTTTATTCAATTATTATTCTTTACTATCTAATAATAGTTGAAGTCTTCACCTATTCCCAACTATAGTAATCACACACAGAAATGCTAGAAATCTATAGATAATAACGTCTAAACTCTAGATTAAAGAAAAACATGCTGAGTGTATCTTTAATAGTGAAGTACTTTGATAGCAAATATTTAGGGTTTCCAGTTTATACTTATATGTCTCGTTGAACTGAATACAAATCTTTTAATCTTATCTTGCCTCCCAACCTTGAGACTTGTGGTACAACACCCTCAGTCTCCCCCCTTCTCTACCCTTTCCTGGGTTTCTCTTCAAGAACTTTAGCCTTGAACAACCCCTTCTCTACCGTTTCGCGGGTTTCTCTTCAAGAACTTTAGCCTTGAACAACAGTAGTAATCTGGTCATGACCAGACTTAAATACTGCATCCCTGTCTGTCCTTCTAGCACAATTAATTTTTCTTTCTTAAGTGCTCCTCAACTCACTCCTCCATTCTCTTAGATGGTAGATAACCTCATCCTCTTGATCTTCTCGAATAAATCTTCCATAGGAGTAGTTAGGGTTGGGTAACAACCCAACCTAACTATTTCTTGAGAAAATACAACTCTCACACTTTTGACAAATACATTCTCATTTAGTTAAATCTAATCACTAGTGCCAAAGCTCTAGCATTCCACTTTTCTAGAAATTAAATCAAAATTTCTATTTATATAAAACTTAAATCAGGTTCAATTTGTTTAAAATACAGTAAATAAATATTTACATCTATGAGGGACGTCACAAATTACATTAAAGCATGACATATATCAATACAATTATTAGTATTATTATTTTAAATTATCAATTACTTTTTACATAAGAAGCAAGTACTAAACAACAATGTTTTTACTCTTAATATTTATGTTCATTATTGAAAGGTTTTCTTATTATTAATATTTCTCTATTTTTTCAATGTAGATAGTATTATTGGACATCTCTTCTATACTAGGTGAGAAACAATTAATTACACATCATGTAATATTATTGGGTTATGTTTTCTGGAAATGTGGTATTGATAAGTTATGGTATTGGCCCTTGGTATTATAACACAACCTATTTACATATTAATATTCATGATAAAGTGGGAATGATCCTTAATAGCTAAGAAACTTGCTACATTTATTTTTTTAAATGTATATATGTTGGACATATATTATTTCTTTTTATCCTTAATAATAATGATAATAATTATGTTGTTGTTTAAACAGAGTTAATAATTTAGTTAATTCCTTAGTAGTCACATAACAAATATTAAGATTTATCTAAAAAATAGTTATATTTTTCTTTGATTTTTTTATTTAATTGATCAATTAAAAAATAATAAATAGATAAAAAAATCAAAGAAAAATATAACTATTTTTGAGATAAACATATATAGATTTAAAAAAAAATATGTAATAATTTTTTTTTTAACCATGGAGATTCACCCACTTTTCCATGATTTTTAACTTTTAAATGAACTTTTTTACAATATCATATAGAACAAAAAACATGCAATAATGTTTTTTAACCATAGATATTCACCCACTTTACCATGAATTCTAACTTCTAAATCAATTTGTGTACAATACCCATGTTACTAATAGCACATGCTCAAAAAATCATAACTCATGGTCATGTGAAGCATGTTCATATGACAATCTTTTTTAATTAATCAATTTCATAAAGGAAAAAAACATGAACAATTACTTTTCAAATAAATATCAACCTTTAATTTATCACTACTAAAAATATTTTAAAATATTTAGCAAAGGTTAAATCTATACCATCTACATAATAATTATTAATAATTAAATTAAAATTCCAAATACCTTATTTGAAAATAAACACAACATAATAAAAATTATACAAACATTTTAAATAATTTTAAATTTATATAAAATAATTTTATTTTATTTTCAAATAACAAAATCTTATTTGGAGCACCTTTCAGACATACATAATCTTACCCAAGATTGGACCACATGACTTTTAAAGAACAAACCTCCCCACTTAACTATTAGACCACATGCTCGAGAGAAATAATTGCACTTACCCATACTCCATAAATCTTAAATAAATAAATAATACATATTCATATTAATGAATTATCATTAATGTAATGATAAATAATACATACTCCTATTATTATAAATAATACATACTCCTATTATTATTATTAAAAATACATATTCATATTATTATTATTTGTAAGGTAGTATCTTTGTTGATAAGTTAGTTTGATATGTGTATATACAATTGCAAAGGTAAATGGATGTTGATGATTAAGAATGGTTTCTTTCATTAGAGGAATTATGTTAAGATGCATATAGTTATAATGAATAATAATCATTTTAGGAGTTTTGGCTGACCTGCTGAAGGCGAGACAAAACATCATCATGCTTGAACGGTAATACAGAGGGGATGTGGTTGTTATTGTTTGCAGGGTACTACGTATGTTATGAAAATTATAACAAAGCAGTGTGCATAGTACTGGACATGTTGCCAAAATGTTTGAGAATAAAACGTGAAAGATACCAAGAAAATTGTGTAGGTCACTTGTTGGATATATCAGTCACTTATCTATAACTCCTCAAAAATGCAACAAGATGAGATAGATGTACCATCCTGATCTCCTCCCCCTGCCAAATCCTAGTGAAGTCCAAGGCGGAGGGAGGTTTCGTCAACGGACGGGAAATTCTGACAACTGGGGCAACCACAGCAGTCGACCTGAGAGACCCAGAAACCCCGCTCCAGAGAAATCTGCTCCCTCTTGGTACACAATTCTGTTTCGGAAATCTTAGATGATCGGAACGGGGAGGCGAGGGAGACGCCATTATTGTTATTGTGTGTATAGGGCGAAGTGGAAGGGAGTTCGTCCTGGGCATATTTAGCGGTGGCGAGCTGAATCTGGTGGCGTGAAAGAGAAAACGCCGATGGGATGGAAGGTATAGTCCCAGGAAAGTTGAATTGGGTGTTGGGGCCTCTCAGGCAATACGCTGCAGCATCATAAGCGCGGGCGGCTTGCTTCGCCGTTTTGTAAGAGGCGAGCCATATCTTCGCTCTGGTTTTGGGCACCCGGATTTCGGATGCCCAACTACCCCACTTTCGCATGCGGATTCCCTTAAATTGAGGGCGTTTTTGTCTGCAATCTTCACCTGTTAGAGCATTTGGATGGTGTTTTTGTTCTTCTAGAGCTTTCTCCATATTTGGCAACGCAGACACTGTGTGGTGCAAATTAAATATAAAGCTAGTGCCTGATTTGTGGTGACAGATCGTGGGAGATGCGCGATCGAAGTAGTGTGACTGTGTGGGATCCGAAGGGCTTTATACGTGCCTCAGTACGCGTCAAAAGCGGGTATGATATGGCTGTGGTTAGTTTCCGACAAAGATTTTATACTGCCCACGCCTTAAAGGAAGAGTTTGACTTAGAATAATCGTGTAGATCCGAAGGGCTTGATACGTGCCTCAGTAGGCGTCAAAAGCGGGTATGATATGGCTGTGGTTAGTTTCCACAAGGTTTTATAATGCCGACGCCTTAAAGGAAGGGTTTGACGTATACTAATATGCATACTACGTTGAGAGACGTGTGAAATTAGACCGTAATAAATTTAAAATAAACGTGGACCTCATTTTTAAATATTAAATATTTTGAAGGAATTGCGTCCGAATATTATTTGTATTTTGCAGATCTAAAAATGTATATTATTTGGATGAGAGAACATATTATATTATATTATATTATATTATATAGTAATATATATATTAGATAGATATAGATATACTATAGTTTTATATAACTCACATCACACCACACCAACACTAGGATGTAATTTGAAACATTAAATTATATGCCGGTGCTGCGAGGCATACAATTAGACAGACGTGTGAAATTAGACAGTCATAAATTTAAAAAAAACTGGAACTCATTTTTGAAATATATATTAAATATTTTAAAGGAATTGCGTCAAAATATTATTTGTATTTGGCATATATAAAAATGTGTATTATTTGGATGAGAATATATTATATATATATTTAAATAATTATATATTATATTATATTATAGTTTTATATAACTCAACTCACCACAAGGGGAAAAAAATGGAGAGCGCGTGAATGTTCTTTCGACTTAGGGTTTTTTTGCTACCAACGCAGCCGTTGCAGGTCGGATCTTGTTGAACTTGAGGAGCTTCCATGGTTTCGAACTCTGGGGTCCACTGACGTCCCTCGTGGTCGTGCTTCTGTGGGGCAAGGAAACCAAGATTTTATTGGGCGCGGCCACGCGACGGATGGGCTGATTCTTGGGGCCCCCTGCAGACCTGAATGGCGGACTGTGCCCTCTTCTTTGATCACATACTTGAACCAAGCACCCTCATCACAGTCCGTTCGAGATCTCTGTCCTAGTGCGCACATTGGGTGGTGTGTGGGATGCCCTGTGTTTCTATATACATTGGTCATCGTGCTCAGCACCTGCGCACCTTCGGCGCAATTTCTCAATGGCCTAGATCCCTTTGTGCTGGTCCTCAAAGGGCGGTTGTGCTTGAAATACCGGCCATCACTGTACATGCAGGGATACCAAAACTCGATCGACTACAGGAAGAGTCAGCGGCCGAAACCAACATCTCTGCAAAAGAAAATTGGATCCAGGCAGGAATTGGAGTTTTTCATGCAAGAAAGAAGCATCTTAAGGACCCCTAGTGGAAGAGAGTCTCGCTGCACACAACCATAGATCAAGCCTAGCTTGTCCAGATCTGGAATGAGGCAAGGAAGAGGTCTTATTTGTGTAGACCACGGGGGTAGCCTCCTTTCTCGCATCTTGAGGCAGCGCAATGTCATGGGCAACTAGAACAGCCAGAACCCAGGCAATAGGTAACATCAACTTGTTTTCAGATTTTTATTAAACCCCCTGTGGGGAAAACTAGTCTAGCGTGGGTACATGTGGAAAGCACCATTGTGCAGTTGAAATAGCAAATATGGGCATTGATGGGATACCCTGTTCAGATCCAACATTTGGTCAGTGGTAGGTGGTCGCTTCAGGATAGCAGAACTCTGAAAAACTACGATATAAGCCCAGAAACAACCATTTCTTTAAACCTTAGGTTGAGAGGAGGTGCTCTACCCCAGGGACATCCAAGCACCGCAGGAGGAGACAAGGGGAAAACTCAGCAACAACCCAAGGGAGGCTCCTCTTACAAAAACATCTTACAGGGTAACAGAGATCTAGGGTTCCCTCCAGATCGAGGTGGACATACACCTAGGCCATACATAGTAGATCAGCTAGGGCAAACCCCAACCCTCAACATTGATTCTACAGGACTAGAAGAATACGTTAAGTCATATGAAACTCATGCCCTAATCTGTCGATTTAACAGTTTTTGGCCAAAGCCAATGGATCTATTTCACTGGATCTACACCAGTTGGACCATGGAATGTGATATACATCTATGCTCCAAGGGGTTTTTCATTGTTAAGTTCGCATCCACGGAAGCCAGAGATACAATCATCAGTGCAGGGCCTTGGTTTTGGGGAACATCGGGTCTTTTTATGACCCCATGGTTTCCAGATTTTGATCCAAACAAAATGACTGTCTCCAGAATGTCAGTTTGGGTCCGCCTATATAACCTTCCTCTTCACTTTTGGAG
Organism: Pinus taeda; assembly: GCA_000404065.3. Lineage (NCBI taxonomy): Eukaryota > Viridiplantae > Streptophyta > Pinopsida > Pinales > Pinaceae > Pinus > Pinus taeda. The sequence goes on from APFE030713636.1 coordinate 45,539, forward strand.
TGAACGAGTTTTGGAAGGAATTGGGAACAACATAGGGAAATATATCAAAATAGATCTGGAGAGGATTGAGGAGAGGATCTACACCTTTGCACGCATTTGTGTGGAAGCTGATCTAAGTAAATGACTGCCGGAAAGTATAAGGCTGGTATACAAGCAACAAAATTGGCTGCAAGGACTAGACTACGAAAACACTGCCTTCAGATGCAGAATCTGTAGGATGACATGACACTTGCAAAGTACATGCCCAGAAGCGAAGAAAGCAAACAATAAAAAGAAGTAGAAAGGGAAGCAGAGAAAAGGGTGGAAATTCCCCCCTCCTGACTCAAAGGACAATGAATCAAAAGCAGAGGAGGAAGTTACCCCCAGAGAATATTGAGCCTACTCAAGGAGAGGAAACCCAAAAGGAAAACATATCAGCCAACAATGTGTCACAAAACCATTCAAATTAGGCAGAGAAGACAAGCGAGGATTTGAGTATGGGAGGGATCAAACGACATCACCCCTCAGATACTTCAGACTCAGAGAAGGATACAGGTCCATAGAAAGCAGAAACACAGTTAGTCCTAGCAATGATTGAGCCCACCCAAGGTGAGTGGCGCAAGGTCGAAAAGAATAAGGGGAGAAAAACTTGAGGTGTGAGTCTTCCACTCACTCATTGGAACCAGTGTTCCTGTCCTTTCCTCCGTTTCTTTTTTCTTTTTCTTTCATTCTCTCTTAATGCACGGTAGCCTCGCTACGTCGCATTGTGTGCAAAGACACTCGAGCCTAATGGGCAACTTCTGAAAATGCTTCAATGCATATGCTTAGTGTAACTTGTCATTTTTATAAATAAAAGGTTACCGATTTTTTCTATTGAAAAAACTTAACTCACCACACCATACCACACTAGGATGTAATTTGAACATTCAATTGTTGTTGGTGATTTGTTTGGGAAATACAATTTTTTTCTTTTTATTTGTTAATATTTTTATTAAAATGATTAAAATAGGTATTAAAATTTCAGAAACAATGAATTTCCACAAATGATTTATATTTGAAATTTCTACCTTCCTCAACACAAATTGAGTTACAAAATAAGCTATATTGTATAATAATTGCGAAATAAGATATATTTGATTATATTTAGAAATGTATTTTACAGTTTTATATAAGGGAAATGTATAATTCTGTTTAATCTTGAACCATATATTACACCATAATGTATATATGTGTGTAAAAATATTTCATTCTCACTTTCAAGTATTATTTAAATACTTTGGTGTCTATGGTAAATAACATAATTTTGTAATTCTTTTATTTTCTATATCACTAAAATAAAAAAACTTTAATATAGATATTAATTAATATATTTTAGTATTAACTATATATAAAGAAGAAGTAATTGAAATAAAAAAAAAATGTATATTTTTTTGCATGAGTACATGAGGGAGATGTTGTAACGTCATTTAACTAAATACTGAACATATAAAAAAAAATTATATTTACAAACTATGCTTTAAACCAATTCTTAAGAATATGCCACGGAGGCATATGAGGATTTCTATGGCATATTTGTTGATTAAATATTGTATTAATTGCTGCACAGTCAACTTATCTGTCTTTTCCATACTTTAATGGTTCACATGGCCTCCCTTGAGGCATTAGGCTCGTCACCTGACTTTGGATTAAAGACCCTCTATACGCTCAACCACGCAGCTTGCTTCTGGGATGCTCCACTACAAGCATCCATCCATGAGTTAAATCAGGCTGCGACAACTGGTATGGTTTTCAGTAGTCGATTTGGTTGGGGCGATCCGATGGTGAAGAGGGTTTACAGATTTTCCAACTACCCAACTCACCATCTCCAACCGAAGAGGAGGTCATTTGCTACCTAGAGGTGAAGGTATCGACCGCTCTACAACGTCTTTGGCTCCCGGTTCTCAGTTGGTTCTGCAACTGCTTGTCCATGAGTCATGGTGCTATTTGTCCATCCTTCGCAGGGAGGTAACCAGAACTCTTACGCTCAATCATTCCAACTCTCTATTACTAGCTACGTTTGATGTCTGCTTTAAATTCTTTTCAAAACACAGGTTTAAAAAATAGCTCTTGTTGGCCAGGATTGGCATGAGGTTCCTTAGGCTTAGCAAAGGGTGGTGGTTTCCAACACCAAATTCGAGAAGGTAAGCCTCTGTCTGTCGGCATCTATGTTACAGTTTTCCCTATTCATGCTATTACTAACCAAGTGAATGGTTCTATGCAAGTTAGATGGACGACCCACAAATGGAGCTCTCCGAATTTAGGTAAGGTTGACGTTTTCCCATTATTATTCTTTACGTTAAATAAAAGTCATGCATTCTCCCAACAGGTTCTAAGAACAACTGTAAATGAATGTGCAGGTAAAATGTTGTCACTGTTGTGGTATTTTCGTGATTATGTTTACGTCTCGAGAGATTAGGCGAACTTATATTCTCCGTGACTATTAGCATGTTGGAAAATATCTACACAGGTTCCCTAAGTTTGATTGTTTCATTTTGGTTTCATGAGAAATATTCTCTCCGGCAGAAGGTTTTAACCTAAATTTATCGCATTCTTATTTTAATTAATAGGCTATGTGAATGGTTAAAATGCCTCTCTTAGAAAATCTCAGAGTTGAATTGTAGATAGATTTTGGGCTTCTTGGCTCGTAAGTCTGTTGCTATTTTTGCAAGTCTATACGTAATTTGAATTTCCCTTATGTTAGGGCCTAAATCTACCTCAGGCTGAGAAAGGCAGGTCTAGGGTAACATTAAACCATGCTTAACCTAGTAGCTAGCCCTATTAGGTCAGGAGATGGCTCTCTCCTTGTCAATCTCAATGAAAATATATCAAGGAAGGCTTGAGATGATTGATATGAATGCTAATTTTAGGCTAGGTATGTTTGCTCAGAGAAATTTGATTGATTTTAATGGTTGTTTGCTAGATCAGATGGGAAGAGAGCTTTGGGTCTAGGAAATCAACATAGATTTGCACATAGATTTGCAGAGGTTTCTGTGGAGCAAGGTAGGAAAGTGTTTTAACACTTTGAAATGAGTGTAATGGTGAGTCTAAATATTGGTGAGGAGCTGGAGAGGGCATGCAAGTGTCATGAGTCCTCTTCAGACAGTAGAAAACATGTAAAACTAAATAAACCCCAAGGCAGAGCACCGAAACACTAATGGATTCTACCTTTTACACTTGTTTCATTTAATTATGTAGAATAAGAGAGATGATGGCACACATAAACATAAGATCAACTGAACTACAGAGAAGAAAACAATGAAAATTCACATCACCACAAGAATTCCACAAAACGCTGCAAAACCCTAGTTTATTTCCTTGCCAAACTGCAAAAGTGATGTACAAAGTAGCTCAATGCATCCACAAGAGTCCAACCTTGAAAAATGACTAAGAAAGTACGAGATATAGGCATAAAACCACCCATGCTAGCCATCAGGGGTCGAATCCATGAGTCAAGAAGCTGTTTCAACAAGATCTAAACTAGGAACTGAAAAATAGGTAATGGAACAGCTTGCCTCTAAAACTATGGAAATTGATTCATTCAGCTCAAAACCACCTAAAACTAATGTATCTACCTCCTTCAATCAATTTTCATCATTTTTACATCAAAGTACATCAAAGTACATCAATTTACATCAATTTACATCATGAATTTGACCATGAGAGAGAAAAGGTCAAACTGGTAGAAAACTAGGCGAAAGTTTGAATTTTTGAGCAAAATTGACAAAATTCTGCCTCATGCACAACACCATCTACCTAATGCACAATGCCTTTTCCAAGCTGATTTTGAAGGTCGCCGCCTTCACCAAATTTGCTCCAAGATGGCTTGCTGGAAAGGTCTCTCTGTCTATTTTTTAGGAAAAGTGGAATTTTTGGATTTTGTGTCCATTTTCCCTTCCAAAAAATAGTTCTCCCAAGAGTGCTTCCTATGGGTCCAAAAAGTGGCAGAGAGGGCATTTTTGAGGTGTTTTTTGCCCTTTAGGTGACACAAATCTCCTCCGAAATTCATGAAATTTTCTAGGTTTTCATATTTTTTCTTGAGGAATCCAATAATGTAAGCCATTCCTTAAAACACCTTGCTAGATTAATGCGTAGCGCCAGTGGCACTACACATCAGAGGAAAATTTTCTGTGTTTTGCAATTAAAAATTAGGAAATGACAAAAAGTTCTCCAAAATTCTTCAAAACTGGAAAGAAGCAAGCTTATCAATTGCTTTGCTAGGCCAAGGAAATGTCAGCCAAGATTCTAAGTTTATCTTGCTCCTTTTTGGATTTTAAGGCTCTCCCTAGCTTGGCTTTTAGGCTTCTTATTCTTATCTTGCAGATTTTGTTCTGGGCCAAATAGTGATAGGTCGTGTGGCACAACATGTTCTTCTCCTTATTAGCCTTATCAAGAAGCTTTTCAAGGTGGACATTCACTCTTTCCAACCATGATTCTCGGCCAGCCTCTATTTCTTGCTCTAGTGAAGTCAGCTTGATTTTTCTCCTTTTTGCCATTTGCTAGTTTTCTCTTATGTTTTGCAGCTCCATGATTATTTGTTTGTCCTCCAATTTCTTTTTCTATTTCTCAAGGTAATTAATGATCCATTTAGCCCTCTCAAGGTCAAGTGATAAGGCTTGGATCTCAGCTTCTTTCTCCTTAATGATCACATCCTTGAGCCTTGAGCTTTGGGAGACCAAATCAGTGTCCTCTTCCTCAATCAAAATGAAATCCCTGCCTTGGCCTTCAGAAGGCCCTTCATCATGCATTGGTTGTTTTCCTTTGTCTTGTACCTACTCTATTGAAGAAGAAAGCAAAGCCCCTTTCACCCCCGGTGAAGATAAAATTTGCCTATTGTCCGGTGAAGAGAACGTCCCCCTTCCACCCCTGGTGTAGATAATATTCATTTGGTAGCTGCAAAAAGTCTTCTTGTCCCCTTTTCATAAGTTATAAACATAAGAATGCGAGCCTCTTTAGTTTTTCTTTCATGCTTTCTTCGTTGCCCGGAAGCTCCACCTTCCTCTTGAGGTTTTGCAAACATTTGAGGCCCCTTGAAAATCTCATGGGCAATGAAGGTTTCCCAGGGCACTCCCAACTAAGTGAGTTGATGCACAACACCAATCTTGATGATAGCAAAATGATAAATGCTATTAAGTTGCTATGGATATGGTTTTCTCTTTGCAAGCACAGTCATCCTCTCCATGTTTTTGCAAATGAAGTATGGAATACTCATCATTCTAACCCTGGGAAAATGCATAAGCAATTTGATATGATAGGCATAGAGTCTAGAGAACCTTCCCTCACATGTGAAGTATTTAATGATGAGTTTCATTAATGGCACATACTGGTCCTCCAAAAACTTAAAAGGAGACACCCTACCTAATTGACTCTAATATTTGGCTTTAATGTAGGGTTCACGTTTGCTGATATTTTGTCTTTTGTTCCCTCTTTCCCCCACATCTGGCATCCTAGTTTCTTCTGCAATAATGGTTGGTGAAAGAGTGAAATTGATGCCAGCAAGTTGTACCCTATTGTGCTCCATGCTGATGAGAAATTGCCTAGCCAATTCATGATGATACTTAACCCTCTCAACTAGCTCACAAAACTAAAAGCAAGATTGGTATCTGAAACAAGTGGTGGCAAGAGGGCATGCAAGAAGTTCAACAATGCTAATAGGATCCTCTCTGATTATCTTCCCACCCTTGTGAGGTCTCCTAGGTTGTACATTCCTATCCCCTGAACTGTCACTTTGTGTTTCTTCCTCATAGCCCGAGTCACTATTTCTTGCCATAGTGCTTGTCTTAGGAAAATGATGAGATGAAGGTATGATGAAAAATGATGATGAAAGAGGACAATGGTGATGAGTATGAAGAGATTTTACTCTTGGGAAATGAATTTGGTTAATGAAGGGAATGGTTTTGGGAAATTAGGGTTTAGTGAGGGATTTAGGGTTTGATGAGGGAAATAGTTGCTTTAGGGGAGTGGGATATGGGAAAATGGGATAAATGGAGTGTATTAGGGTAATAAAAGAGTGAACAGGGGTTTGGTGATGTTTTTGTGAAGATGGGATGAAAATTGCATAATATAATGGCAAACAATGAAGAAAAACCAACGTTTCATTTTCCACATGCAAGATTTATGGAAAACACCAATGTGACCACAAATTCAACCTTAGGAGGATGATTACTTACTTGTTGAATGAAAATATAGAAATTTTGAGGGTTATGGCACGATTTTGGATGATTTAGACAAATCTGGACTGATGCGCAGCACACTGGGCCCAATGCACAGCGCCCTCCTGATGTGTAGCGCTAGTTCAAAATTACACTGCAGTTCTGCCTCTGACACGCAGTGCCTACCTGATGTGCAGCACACTGCCTTTGATGCACAGTGCTAGGTCAAGTTGCCTTGGAAAACAGGCTTTTTGTCTCATTGGCTCCCAAATCGCGATTTTTTCTCTCCAAGAGTAAATTTGCACAATGAAATGATAAAGAGGACCTCTTTCACTTTAAATATGAATGAATTTAATTTTTTACGCATCTCAAACCTAATTTTCTAATGTCAAAGTCACTTTTGGTTTTGAACTTTGTTTTTCCATTGAAATTGACTTTTCTTAATCATTTGATAAACTGATGCATTGATGCTTGTGTTTTTGCTTGCAATGGCTGGAGTTGGCAAGGTGAGGTAGGGCAACAGCTTTGAACTTATTACATATAAAAAATATTGAAATTACATAATGTTGACACCTAATCCTCACGATTGGGTGAATTTGTGTAAATAATTAAATTAGGAATGTTAACAGTCATCAGGAGATGAACTGAGCAGTCACACCATTTTTTATATAACAATAACATACCTGATGGAATAAGAGGAATCAATTTTTCTGCCTAATGGAGTTACTGCTTGGCCTGACATGGTATTAGAGCCAGCTCCTTGTTTTAGCTTTCATGCTCCTGTAACTCCTTTGTTTGCCATATCCCCTCTGCCATATTCCTTTCCAGCGCTGCCTCTGTCCATAATGCATCTGTCCATATTCAAAAAAACAAATTGATGCCAGGCGCTGCAAACTCACTATCGATCGCCAATTTTTACTACACCTCATCATTGAAACGTTGTGCTGCTCTTTTCATTCCATTGAAATGCCCCAACCTATCCATCAGTCGCACCATTTGCAAATCACACCATTAGGTTGGGAGCTGGAAGACTTGACATCATTGACAACACTGTGTACGCTGTCTATTGAACCAGAGAATGTAAGTTTATGGTGGAGGCTCTTTTGTACGCTGTCTATTGAATGTTGTATTTTGGTACCAAAACGTAAGTTTTGGTTTACGCATAGTCCCATTCCTCTTGTTGTTTGTGGTGGAGGATTTTGGTACCAGAACGTAAGTTTTGGTTTACGCAAAGTCCCATTCCTCTTGTTGTTTGCGGTGGAGGATTTTGGTACTAGAACGTAACTTTTGGTTTATGCACAGTTCCATTCCTCTCGTTCTTTTGCGGTGGAGGATTTTGGTACCTATGCTTGCTCTTTTCCTCTCGCTGTTTTGTAGTGGAGGATTTTGGTAGAGCAATTGTTGCACTGACATCTTTGAGGAGTGTCCTTGCTTGATAGAGCAGCTTGTGAGCCACGGGTGTGGGGCCTTCCTGACCATGAGTTTTGTGGTCTTCTCTTTGTTCGGTGCGGACTGTCGATGAAAACAATGTGAATGTGCTTAGTGATTCTCCATATGTGACCATTTCATTGTCTCTGGGCTATATTTATATGTTATTGAAAGTTAATGGGGATCTAATTTTTTACTTCACATGGATAAAGGCCACATGGACTTTGGTGGATTTTAAACTCGTGTGAAAGGATTGGGCATCCCATGCTGTATACTGCGCTTGCATTGAACGATTTTTATTGGTAGCTGTGTACATTTTTGAAAGTCATTTTCTGTCTGTGTATTGAAGTTGTGATGACAGTGATTCAATGGGTACATGAAAATCTTATGTTATAAATTTTAGTGGATGATAATACCCTTTGAGAATGCCCTTTTGAGTACATTTTTACTGTATATTGGCAGAAGTATTTTTTCTATCAGCAAAAGTTTTTTAGAGAATGCATTCAATCATATCCATGGTAGGAATAGTTCTCACTGGTAAAGACAACTATCCTAAATAGTCCTAGATGATAAAACACACCCTCATCTTCAATGAGTTGTGGAAAGGAGCGTGTGTCGGAGAAGGAGACATTGACCTAGTACAACCTACCTCAGGCAAAGAGCTCGTCATTTGGGAAAACAAGAACAACAAAGGTTATGCATTAATCACAGCATCTGTAAATGAAGAGGTGAGTCGCCATATTTCGTCATATTCAACTCCCTTTGAAGCATTACAAAAGCTGAAAGAACTCTATGACTCACATTCTACACTTGAAGTCGTTCAGCTCATGATTAAACTCTTCACTCTTGAACTGCAAAATAATGATCCTCTTGCTCTTGCATCTGAAGTAAAGTCTATAATGCATGATATAAAATCCACTAAGGTTGAATTAGATATTCCTCTTATTTCTTTTCTCAAGGAACTTTATCCTACTTACTCCAATTATCTTGAGTCATTGCAAGAAAATGGAAATCTCAAAGATATAACCTTTGACTCTGTTGTGAAAAAGTTTGTTTAAAGAGAGAAAGCTTTTGGAAAGAAGACAACCCCTGAATCTTTTGAAGAGACTGTGTGCCTTTCTCACAAAGAAAAGCATCCTGCTCAAGATTCTACAAGAGGAAGAGGTGGACGAAGAGGAAGAGGGAGATATTTCAGAGGCAGGGGGGGCAGACATTCTCAAGGAGAAAAGGCAGATTTACACTATATCCGCTGCAAAAGAAATGGATCACATGATGCCTCTACATGCAAGGTACCATGGGACAAAATTGAGCAGAAAAGAAACCAACAGAAAGGTAAAACTAATGATACAAACAAAGGTAAAGCACCTAAATCCCCTCACTATGTTGAGGCACAATGTAACATTGGAGTAAATGAAGATTTGTTTAATGCTTCACTTGCTTCATGGAAAGATGATTGGTTGCTTGATTCAGGAGCAACCTGCCACATGACTCATAGAAAAGATTTTTTGAAGATTTCACTGACAATGTTGATGGAGCAGTATACTTTGCAGATCAATCAAAAATCAAGCCATCATGGCTTGGCACAATCAGGCTTAAACTGCTTGGTCTTCCAAACTTTCTTCTGGATCATGTTCTATATCTTCCACAACTCAAGAGAAACTTGTTTTCCTTGGTCCACATCCGCCAAAAAGGTCACTCCATTCATATGTTTGATGGCAAGCTTGAGGTAAGAAAAGCAGCTGACCACTCACTTGTCATGAGGGGAATCGAAGAAGAAAGGCTTCTTAAATTGCAAGGAACATCTACTCATGCACAACATTTCTAATACAATTCTCATCATGAAGAAGGTACACTTCCATCAAGTTTATTATGGAATGCTAGATTTGGACATTTGAACTATGATAGCCTCCACTTATTGAAGAAAAATGGTGTTGCTGGTTTGCCTACAATTCCTAGAAAACTTAAGCAATGTGATGTTTGCATTCTAGGAAAGCATAGCAAACAGTCTTTTCATGATTCACATTCAAGAGCACATAGGAAACTTGAACTCATTCATTCAGATTTACGTGGTCCAATGCTTGTTTCTTCTGCAAATGGAAATAAATATATCATGATGTTTATTGATGACTACAACAGAATGTGC